>OX457024.1:36097685-36110185 GCA_949752745.1 Protula sp. h YS-2021 | reverse complement strand
CATTAATTTTATCATTGTCTTAAATTGAACAAAATCGTTTGACAAACCATATCTTTTAACTCGATAGCGTACCGGTCAACGAAATCGGCAACAACGAGTCAAATATTAAAGATTTTGATACAGGTAAAGCGTTGGAATATGTTAATACGAAAACAAAAAAATCCTTTCAACACTTTTTATATATCCTATCGGCGTTATACAAAATTGTCTGTCACTCAAGAAGTCACGTAGACATCAAAAATTGCCTCTTCATGAGATTTGTTTCTTTTTATATAAATTTCTATGGGTGTCTTTGATGCAATATAGTTAAGAAGTCACTTTACAGCTACTCCGCAAATAAAAATACAGACACGAAAAGCGAAACATCTTCACCCATTCTATGCCCAGTAAGAGCTTTAATGCGGCTGCTATTTTCTTGCAATGACGAGTATTTTTTCTCAGTGGCATCATATTCGCGATGTTTATGTGGACTGCTGCACATCTAAGCCGATATCCGCACCCACTCTCATAACAAACAGAGGCTGAACTTATGCTGTGCTTCAAACTATGTAGTACACACTGAAACTGTAGGGTTGTCTGGATGCCGTGCTGCAGCCTATAGAACACACCAAAACTGTAGGGTTGTCTAGATGCCGTGGTGCAGCCTATAGAACACACCAAAACTGCAGGGTTGCCTGGATGCCGTGCTGCAGCCTATAGAACACACCAAAACTGCAGGGTTGCCTGGATGCCATGCTGCAGCCTATAGAACACACCAAAACTGCAGGGTTGCCTGGATGCCGTGCTGCAGCCTATAGAACACACAAAAACTGTAGGGTTGCCTGGATGCCGTGCTGCAGCCTTTAGAACACATCAAAACTGTAGGGTTGCCTGGATGCCATGCTGCAGCCTATAGAACACACCAAAACTGCAGGGTTGCTTGGATGCCATGCTGCAGCCTATAGAACACACTAAAACTGCAGGGTTGCCTGGATGCCGTGCTGCAGCCTATAGAACACACCAAAACTGTAGGGTTGTCTGGACGCCATGCTGCAACTTACACAGAACACACCAAAAAATGTAGGGTTGTCTAGATGCGATGCTGCAACTTATATAGAACCAAACAATATCCATAATGGATATTCTTTGATAGAACACACAAAAAATGTAGGGTCGTCTTGATGCCATGCTGCAGCCTATATAAAACATCCCGAAACTGCGGGGTCGTCTATATACTATGCTACGACGTATATATGTTACAGGGTAAGGTGAATTTCAGGTAAAATGTAGTTTCCGCTGGCAAACTATAATGTTCACGCTTTCGTCAGAAACATTCAAGTTTTCCTTGAAAATTTTCAGGAATTATAGTTCCCCTGCTTTTCAGCCAGTGAAAAATTAAAGCTTTCCTGAACAGAAGCTCTGAGCTACACAAATCTCAAAAGTATGTATCGTTTGCACGAATACGCGTGGAAAATAAAAGGATCGACCTTTACTTTTTGACTGAATTAGCAGTTGAAATAGGCGTCAGAATGATTATCTTTGGGATGTGACAAAGCGCTTCTTTGAATCCTTTTTTCTGATGTATTTTAGGAATAATCTTTTGGATCCGTTTTTCGGGTCTAGGCGGTCTCCCCCCTACCAACTCCCCCCCCCCGGCGATCTCCCCCCGTAGGCTGACTCCCCCCACCGTCCTCCCCCCCCCCCCAACCCCAACCATGGCAGATTTTTTTTTAGTTAGTAAAACTTAAATCAGCAAAACTTGTACATTTCATTCCTTTTTTAATTTTCAACCTCACCTTTCATCTACTTTTACATAATTATCACTAGGAAATTAATCTGCTTTAAAATCCAGTTACGAAATTACAATCAAACACTTACTGTAAACTGATCTTTCAAATGCGATCACGAAATTTAATTTACAGATCACCAGCTTTACTGTGTCACCACCTTACTGCTTTCCTCGTATAGTCGTAATGAATTCCATCTTGATGTGATAATTTGGCTACTTTTTGGTGAGCTTTTATACAACCATTTACGTTCTCCGGACGCAAATCTAATATCAATAAATAAACCAAACTACTCCGGAAAACATCATCATCAGTAGCCTACACCAGATCCGACGTTTCATTGATTCCGTCAAAAATTCAATATATCAATCACTTAATTGAACAGAAGAAACATCAATAACCCTTTGGTCTTCATACATCAATAAGGAAAGCAAGTTTGAGGGGGGAGAAGGAGTGAAATGTACAAGTTTTGCTGATGTAAGTTTTAAAAAAAATCTGAAAAAAATTGTTCAGGGAAACTTAAATGTGTCTGACGTAAGCGTAAACAGTAACTTGCCTGGGAAACCAAAGTTTCGCTGAAATTGATCTTTCCCTGTAATAGAGAGAACACCAAAAATGTGAGATTTTCATGGTGCTATGAAACAACCTATAAAACACTCCTGGGTGCCAAATCCATTTTATTACTGTTTTCGAGAAAAAAAGAGCCACGATATTTTGAATTGTATTCTTTAATACGGACAAGAAAAGAATGAAAAAAAGGCCTTGGCTTGAATACATCCCGGCCCCCACCCCAAAGAAACAATCAAGTGAAAACGCTCATATCTTGGTGCCTCTCAAAACATAAGAAACCAGGTTCAGTTTTTCTATGCACAAACGAATCCAGATGATTCCACAATCTTTATGACGGCCCGTCTTTGAGAGGCAATTCAGCGCCATGCAACGTCAAAGAGGAAGACGTTAAACAAAGAGGGATACGGCAGTATTTTATTATAAGAAATAGCTTCTCAGCAGATGCCATGTAACTTTTGACGTCTTTAATGTGTCGTCACGGCGTCGGGTGTGTGTCTCACATTTGTTTGTGTTCAAAAACGTCTGTGTAAGGTCATTACCCGCCGTTTAAATGTTCTCAATTCCTACCAGAAAATTGCCTAACCTTTTAAGCCGAACAAGAAGAATCAAAGAGAGGATCAAATTAAGCGAGAATTAAAAAAAGGATGGCCTGATTCTCAATTTTATAACATCTTTGGAAATGGAGACTCCGCTTTAGAAGCTCGGGAGAGCTGCTGAAATAGGAAACAAAGAGTGAACTCCATGAAGTTGTATTGACAGGTCGCAACCAAATAACCACGTGACCACATTATGTGTTTCCTGAAATAAAAACAGCACATCTTTTAGCGCTGCAACCACGTGACCACATTATGTGTTTCATAAAATAAAAACAGCATATGTTTTAACACGACTTCTTACGAATCTCTATGCAATGACACTTTTTCGACGTCTGTAAAATTCCGTTTTTTATTTTTTCGTCTATGCGGCATGACTGTCCCGAGGTTTATCAAATATCAAAAGGAAATTAGATTCTGAAACAATTAACAAACATCTCAACGCTGATCCATCTTTTGGATCGTCACACATCTCACACACCGCCACTTAAATCAAGGAAAATATCAGTCAGAAAATCTGAATAGTGCAATTGTAAACTTTGCTTTTTACATTTCCTGAATTATTTACCTTGATTGTAACTGTAAACTTTTATTAATTCATTCAATTGATAAAATATGATTTTCTTCGTAATTAAAAGTAAATAAAGAGATGGTTTGAATTCCGCTTATATTTTATGCGTCTGCATTAATAACGATAAGATTTCAGGCCTTTTTCTTTGCAGCGAATTAAAGAAGTACCTACTTTGCGAGCTCTTTGACATATGTAAATCTGTCATTGAAAAAAGTAATACCGTGCTCATTCTGAATGAAGTTTAACATTTCACTTTGAAAACTTAAGTCTGGGAACATCAATAGAATTTTTACGATTAAAATCGATACAGAGGAAAGGTGATGGACACCTGAGTGACAGTTTTATTCTCATCAGAAATCAGGGATAGATAAACTGAATCCAGCGGATGCTAGAAAGTTCACACCCTTTGTTTGGAAAGCATTTAAGTGTAATAAAGCTACCCCTCCCCCTTCCCTCTTTCCGGACATGTGATAAGGATCGATTTATAATTGATACAACAGAACGTAATAATTATCAGGTTCGGATGTGTTTCAGAAACAACACAGGTGTCTGTATTACAGTATAACCAAAATAAATTCACATTTCATTTTAACGTAAAACAAAATTTAAAAAGTTTGATATTTATTCTGCTCTTTTTCAGATGAAGAGGAACTCTGTGAGCAAGAAACAAGCCTTGTGATGGAAAAGATTGGGCTAGGTCAACAAAATACGAGACGGAAATGTCGCCTTTACTCTCCTGTCACCCCATCACGCGACGACCACCAGGGTGGCATCTGGCACGGTCAGGCATGTTTTCTACCACCAAGCAGAGCTGTGGTGTCACCCGGACCCCTTTATTTCTATCGTTTTATTTTCGTAAAACGCGCTTTTATGAGTAAAAGCGCAATTCGCGTTCTCCACTTTTATATGGGTTCCCTTCCGGTTAATAATACCGCGCAAATAGAAATGAAAATTTTCTAGTGAATAGAATGGTCCCTCTACTCTCCATCCTGTCTTCCCTCCAACTCCAGCCAATCAGCATGCGAGAAAGATAAGACTTACGTCATTCGAAGACATCAATCATTCCCTTCAAGCCCAAAAAAATGGTGACAACGCACCCAGGCTTGTTGCGGGTTGGCTGGGAGGGAAGATAGGATAAAAGTGGAGAACGCAAATTGCGCTTTTACTCGTAAAAGCGCGTTTTACGAAAATAAAACGATAGTTTTACTTCGTAAAAGCTTTGAATTCGCTTATCTCTACTTTTATATGGGACTAAAGTCCGGAGAAGGAGAGCCTGCCATTCTGTAAAATTGCATGAAAGTAAACTTGCGAATTACGCTGTAAAGCTCGTCAGAGCGCTTGTCCTTGGACATCTAACGAAATGGTATTGAGACAAATAAAAGGCTCAAATTAAGTTCCACTTCTTTTAATTTTCTTCCAAGACATGGTCGGGGGAACACTCCCGAACTGATGACAAACTTCAACAAAATAAATTGGAGTTAACCAAAAAGAAAGTTGTGGGCTGTATATAGTGACCACGTAGCCCACTCGACTGAGTATCAAATCCATCCTTCTCCTGCCTCCCACTGGATGGAGCCCAACCTGGGATACTCCACGTTACATCTAAAACGTACGAATTCTAAGTGATAATAACATTTTATTATCTTAGCAAAGGTTTAACCTAAAAACACTAAATCTAAAATGATTTATGTAAAATAAAGACTGACACAGGAGAAATTAACTCTGGCTGTGTCCTTAAATGCATGCTGGCTAAACAACCCTGAGTAAGTACACATGGGACACATACTAAAGGTGTTGCCCAGATTGAGACATAAAACGAAATACTGTTAAAAATCGTTACATTTGTGGATATAACATTCTCCTACACTCACAGAGTGTAAAATTTATCACAGGAAACTAAAATTGCTGAGATTATCCGCGACACAAGCACTTATGGGTACAGATCCCGTAAACGGTACCCTGGTCACTCTTATATGGTCACTACCGGATGGGCTCTCCCTCTCATGGGATCAGGTGGTGGTAAGATCTTGTCTATCGGATAAGACGAGAGACCGTCCACCTGTCACCCCCCCCCCTTCTTTTTTCTAGGGGAACCTAGAAAAAGGCGAAACACCATGACTGTTTCCATGAGAAGGGGAGCTGTTGTAGTGATGGAACCTTACACACAATAAAACAGTAAGGGACATAAACAACGTCTTCGGACCCATACATTTGGATTTCGATATACACTTCGAAAAAGACGAACGGTCTTGTCCCTGGTTGACGTGAAATGATGACATCACTTCTTGAACTTGTGATGGTACCCACCACGGCCCTTGGGTGGAAGGTTCTTCGGTTTGCCCTTGGCCTTCGGTCTGGGAGTAGAGGGCCTGTAACCAGAAAGATTAGGTTTTAATTGCTGCTTCCGCTGCAATGAAAGGACCTAAAGAATAAATACCCGAAATTTCGTCTTGGGAAAAATCTTTAAGGTAGTACTTTATAAACGAGTTAGGTGAAACCCAACAACCTGTTTTGAGTATCTCCGACAATGACACATTGTGAATGGCCCTAAGGGAGTTAGCCACTTGTCTGACCGGATGGGCTTTGATGTTTAATTCTGTATGTTTTTTTCTACGCTGTGACAATTATCTCTTTAATGTACCGGGAAATAGTTTGTTTCGAGAGATCTTTGTTAAATCCCGGCATATAGGAGATGATTAGTGCCTTTTGGTTTGGTGACCTATAAGCATCGGAAATTTCTAAATACTGGCGCAAAGCTTTCACGGGACATAAAGAGATTAGTCCCGCAGGGACTTGTTCTTCTGGAAGGGATGGGAGTGCTATGTAGTCAAATGTGCCCATCCCGTGGGTTTTAATATGGGTTTTACCCATAAAACCTGCTCTGGGCACGAGGAAAACCTTATCCCAAGTCCCGTTTTCCTTACTCACTACTCTGTCCAGGGCGTGAATTTCGCTTCTCCTTTTTCCTGACGCCAAGGCCAATAGGAAGGTAAACCTTAGAGTTGCATTCTTTGCGGATATCAAGGTTTCCCCAAATATATCAGGCCTTTGCAGAAAACGAAGTACCAACGCCAGATCCCATTTGGCTATATTGGGCGTACTCGGAGGAGAATTGACTTTAAAATGTCTAATTAATTGAGATAAGGCCGAATCCTCCCCGGGGTCGTAGCCTGTGGAAGTTTGAGTTTAGAGCCTATGGCTGCTCTGTACCCCTCGATGGATCCCACTTTTAAGTGTTCATTAGAAAATAAGTGGTCCAGAAAGTCCGCCACTACTGGCGGGGAAGCTTGGAATGGGTCTAATTTTGACTTATTGCACCAGGAGGCAAGTTTATTCCACTGGGCCCTGTATACTTTGGCTGTGGATTGTTTATGACTATTGACTATTTTATCCACTACCTTTTCCAAGAATCCTTTTTTCTTCAAGAAGGATTGGTCAGGCACCATAGATGCAGGTTCAGTAGGTGCGGGGCCGGGTGTAAATGTTGCCAATGTGGCTGGGATAGAAGACCTCTGTGGCATTGGATCGGAAGTGATTTGACCACCGAGCATTGTAGTAACAGAGCAAACCATGGGGCTTCCGGCGTCCACGGAGCTACCAGGAGGAGAAATCGAGGTTTCAATTTGATTACTCTCTGGAGGACTTGGAGTAGAATTGCCTGTGGTGGAAAGGCGTACAGTACCTCCTGTATTGGCCATGGGCAATTGAGAGCGTCCACAGCCCATGCCGATGGGTCTGGGCAGGGGGAGACAAATTTGGGTAGTTGTGTCGTCCTGGAGTTGGCAAACAGGTCCAGGGTGGGAGGTCCCCAAGGTGACTGATTTACTATCCATAGGAAAGATCAGCATGCTAGGCACCACTCCGTGTGGATTACTTGTCCTTCCCTGGAGGCTAGGTCTGCCAGAACATTGAGTTTTCCCGCCAAATGTTGGGCTTTGAGGGTGATATGACATTGACGGGCCCGGTACAGGATCTTGAATGCTGGTTTCGAGAGCGATAGGGATCTGGCCCCCCCTTGTCTGTTCAGGTATGCTATTGCTGTGGAATTGTCCAACAGTAATAGGACTGATTTGTTTTTTAGTAGATGGTTCAATTTGTTTAGGGCTATCCAGACTACTCGCAACTCTAGCCAATTGATATGATGTTTGTTCAGGGAGGGAGACCATATCCCTTTCCATACTTTTCCCTGACAGTGTATCCCCCAACCCTTTTGTGACGAATCCGTTTGTAGTTCTATTTCTGGAGTTGGGGAATGAAAAGGGACACCCTCGGTCATTACGATGGGATCGCACAACCACTGTAGAAGGGATTGTGCCTTCTCGGAAATTTCCGTTCTGGCTTGTGGGAACCTTCCTTGCCTTAGTGCAATCTTTACCCGTCTTTGGAAGGGTCTGTAGTGTAGGCGGCCCAGGGGGACCGTCTTTTCGGTTGCCACTAAAAGGCCTAGAAGGGATGCCATTGCCTGTAAACGTACTTTTTGACCGATAGGTATTGCTTTTATGGCTTGAGAAATTTTTTAGGTACCTTTCCTCGGTAGGAAAGGCTCTGGCATTTTTTAGATCCCATTTCTCCCCGAGAAATACGATGTTCTGTTTGGGAGAGAGCTCTGATTTGGGTAGATTGACCACACGCCCGACTTGCAGGGCTTTTTGCACCAACGTTACCGTCTGTTGGTGGGCTATCTTTCTGTCCCGATGGGCTAACAGCCAGTCGTCCAGATATTGGAAGACTAGCATGCCTTCTAGACGAGCCCACGATTTCAGAACTTTCATTACTTTCGAGAAAACGTATGGGGCTGTGGAGAGGCCGAAGGGAAGTGCCCGAAACCAGAGATGTTCTGTGCCCACTTGGAAGCCTAGAAATTTTTTGGCTGATTGGTGTAATGGGATATGGAGGTAGGCGTCGGATAGATCTATCGAAGTACCCCACATCCCTGCTTGTAGGCTTTCTTTTATGATTTGGGCCGTGTCCATTTGAAAGGTCGTTGTCAAAAGAAACTCGTTGAGGGTGGAGAGATCTATGACTAGCCTGACTTTTTGGGGACTAAGAAGACCCTGCTGAAAAAGGCTGTTTGGGCTTCGGGCATTTCCTCTATGGCTTCTTTTCTTTTTAATGATAAAAGCATCTCTTGCAAAGCCAGATCTTTTTCTGAACCCTCGGGGTAGGAGGTGGCTAGATTTTCTGGGGCCTGACTGGTTAGAGGGATAGGGACTTTGTGACCCCTCTGATCCCGTTTGAATGGGAGGGAGTAGCCGTTTTTCAGCCATCGGACTACCCGGCGGGGAGCCCCCATTTTTGCCCAAGCCTGCCAGAATTTGCCTAGCCTTCCTCCTACGGGCCAGAAGTCGTTGCAAGATTGCAAATCTTTTAAGTTTTCTGCATTTATTAAAGTATCGCCAAGAGACCAAGGAGTCTCTGGGCGGTACTTTGGTTGGCTGCTACCTGCTCTGCTCTGCGATGGACCCTCCTGCCTGGTGCCGTAATTCTGTTTCGGCTTCTTGGCTTGGGGCGGTTGAGACTGTGCGCTGGGCTTCGACTGTTCTGAGCTCTAGCGCTGGGTTCTCTTGCGCTTGAATGGGCGTCGTAGAGAGGACCGAGACCGAGAATGGGCGTCGTAGAGAGGACCCGCCGGGGGAATAACTCCTTCTCGCCGAGGATGGGGGCGTGGCGTAACTCTCTTAGCCCTTTTAGGCTCGACCAACAGTGCTGTAAGAATGCGTCCCGTGTTAGGAACACCATGGACGTCATCAGAAATGTTGCCAACTTGACCACGTCTCTGGTTGCCAGAGCCAAACATTCCAGTAGTTTGGAAGTCACCGGATCATTGAAGCGTAAATCTTCCCATCGCGTTTTCAAAGCTTTCAAAGTATAGTCCTGAAAGGACATAATATTGAGAACGTGACGGGAGGATGCCTCAATAGTTTTGGCGTCCTATTCCACTAGAGGAATGTCTGAGTCGCTACGGACGGACGGCATCCAGACTGTGCGTTTGGCGGGCTGTTCCAATGCCTCTGTCGGCAACAAATCGTCCGATGGTCGATACGGGCCCGGTCTTACCGCGCAGTGTCGTGAAGCGTGAAAACGGGACAAGGAACGCCCTTCCGCGTTGTCCATCTTCTTAAACTCCCTTGATCGCACTGTTATGGCGTTGGCTATACCCTCGCTAGTAGGAAGTGCAATAAACGGGTCCTGATTCAGGGGAGCTGTTTGGGAGGTCATCCGAATCGGGGGATCCTCCTTGTCAAGAGCTGGGGAGCCGACTGTAACGTTCGCCAAGCGGGCGATCTCTTGGATTGCGTCTCGGAAAGGTACATCTTCCGGGGTCATCGTAGAAGAAGTGACTGAAGGTGTTCCATTCTCACTACGAGACGCAAGGTCCGGTGAACAGGGGCTCCTGATTGGGCGTCTTCCAGCCGCTGCTAGGTCTTTCCAGAGTTTTTGACCACTACTCGGAGACCTGACGTAATCCATCTCTCTGAGAGGAAGTCGAAACTGGGCTGATGGGAGTGCATCTGCCGTTTCCTCATCCGGCCCCTCGTCCTCGGATTCTTGATCTTCCGAACTTTACACGGACTCTTCCCTATGCTCCACGGCTTCTGAGAGTGAGGGAGCGGCGCACGTGGGAGTATAAATTTCCCGTTCTCGATTATGTGGGATCGACGACAAAGGCGAGGTCACTGAAGGCATAAAGTCGTCATCCTCTTCTCCGGCTAAGCCTGACACCTGACCTGACGGGGGAAACTCTGAGGAACCGGCGTCGCTAATAATTTCTACCTCCGCTGGTTGACTGCTTGGGCCCAAGCCAGAAGGTGATGAATGGGTCGGAGATGAATGTGTATCCGGAGGAGGGCGTGAAATCGTAGCAGATGGTTTACGTTTACGCCTGGATTCAGGGCTCTGCTTCTTGAACTGTTGTTGGAGCTCTTGAAGCTGTTTTTGTAACTGAGTCTGTAACGACAGAAACGCAGAGAACTCGCTGGGCAAGCGAGGAATCTGAGGAGGAGGGGGGAGTTCCATCTGAGATGGGATCCCCAATTGACCCGACACCGCCGAGAAACTTGCTCCCGAATCCGTGTGTGTGACCGTGACCGGTTCTGGGATGGGTGCTGTCCCCGAAACTGTTTCTTTTTTTTAATACCTTCCGTAGGACTAAGAGCCCAAACCTTCCTCAAGGTCTCTTTTTCCTTACCCTCCGGTACGTCTAGTTCAGCTACTGTTTCCGAGTATGCCCTCCGCTTACGAGATTTCCTGCCTTTCTTATCCACTGCGAAGGCATCCGATTCAGAGCCCGTATCCATTTTCACCGGCGTTGAGACCTGTTCTAAGATCACTGAACTGGCCTTGCGCATAGTCCTCTCCAAAAATTCCGGAATCAGGAACGGTGCAGAAGATAAGGCTTTCCTTCTATCCCGTCTGCGGTCGTTGCGGACCCTGTTTCTCCGAATGAGCTTCCACTCTTTCCCTGAAAGGTGGTGGCACTCAGCGCACGTATTCCACTCGTCGCAGAGAGGCAAGTTGCTTTTTCGTCTACAACGGTCGCAGACCGAATGAGGGTTGAGAGCTGAGGGCGGATGCGTACACTGCGGAAGCGTCGGTGGGTCCCACAGACCGGCTTCTGTCATATCTGAAAAACAAGCAGAAGAAAAATACTGATAAGTAAATTGTACATGTTACCAGTAGACAGGTAAAGCATACAGGTAACAATCATTATTATTTTAGGCATTTTAAGAGTGACAGTAGGCAGTGCGACGACCACTCTCTTTCATCCAGACGTTACTAACGTATTTATTGGCGTTTCAGGATTTCAGAACCAGAAAAAAACGCGAAACGGGACACCTGGGCCCATTTTCGGGATTCCCGGTCGATCCCGAAAACGGGATCTGTCCATGAGCCCGAAAAACGGTACCAGTCCTTGGTGCCTTAAAATGGGATCCCCTATGAATGGGATCATAACCCCGACTTCGGCCTGTCCCCTACGTGGGGGGGGGCATAAACGGGCTTCTAGGTGCCATTGAAGGTGCCCTGGTGCCGTTTATGGGATACAGCAGTCCCATAAACGGGCTATAACTTAAAAATTCGCCAAAATTCGCCAAAACGCCAAAAAACGTTGAAAATCTGGACCAAAGAAAGTAGCGTCTAGAGGAAACTGGACTGAACTAACTGGTCTCATAGGAGTGTCGGAAACAGCAAAAACGGGCCATTACGAGATGACACCTTAGCTGTAGCTGACTGGGAATCAAAGCAGGCAAAGTGGGCCGCAGAGACTCAACCAACGCCGAGACGATGTGTGCACGAACTAGACTAAGAATAATGGTCCTGTAGCTTCCGTGTGGAGAAGAGAGGCACACTTCCCGGGACGAAAAAGTCTCCGCAACGTGTAAGCTCAACAACTACCAGACCGAAGTCACAAGTGAGGCCATTTTGCTCTAATCCTGAATTAAATTAATCCAACATTACAGATGATGAAGAATATCCTTAAATGCAATAAAATAGAAAATTAAAAGCAAAATCGCACCTTGCCTAGTTCCCCTTTTTCAACGAAAAAGTGGAGCACACAGAATTGCGTGTGTTTTCAACACCACGCTTGAAGGGAATGATTGATGTCTTCGAATGACGTAAGTCTTATCTTTCTCGCATGCTGATTGGCTGGAGTTGGAGGGAAGACAGGATGGAGAGTATAGGGACCATTCTATTCACTAGAAAAATTTCCTTTCTATTTGCGTGGTATTATTAACCGGAAGGGAACCCATATAAAAGTGGAGATAAGCGAATTCAAAGCTTTTACGAAGTAAAAGCTTGCTTTTATGCTTATAAATGGTTCCAGTTTATAAACGATGTTTTACTTCTTTGAGGCACTCGAGTTCTCGTCTCTTGTCGACTCGTTCATTTGGCCGTTAAAGTGTGAGTTAACAGAGAATATTCTCTTGTTGTTCAAGGCCGCGGGAAATCTGAAAACTGCAGAACTCCATAAAAGAAATGCGAATATTCTCCTGCTAACTG
>OX457024.1:35940185-36092685 GCA_949752745.1 Protula sp. h YS-2021 | reverse complement strand
CATTTGTAACTAAATTTTTCAGATTCCGACGAAAGCAACAAAAATGTGTAAGAGTACACTTTTCATGATTTGAAAGTTTGCGGTAATGGTCATTTTTCGCCCCCTTTATATACGAAATAAAAATGCAATTAAGAACCTGAGTATACAAATTAGGTGAGTTTTTAGGATTAATTAATTTTAAAAACTTCGGTCTATTAGTTCAAAAATCTCCGCTTTGTTTGCAGTGGGTTAAAACTGTATGATCAGCACCGAAGATGCGACATCCAGCACCAGAAAAACCCCGTTTTATAATCACATTGACGGAGTTTCCTTTAGTCAAAGAAGTCCTTTGTGTACTCAAGAACGCATAATCCCCACCCTAATCAAAGCAGTCAATGAACCTGTGATCATTTTATGTTTTCCCCTCCGTATGTCCGTATGTCTGTCCGTCAGCAGCGATTTCTCAGTAACATGGCAGCGGATTGCAACCAAATTTTATACACGTGTTGCCTATAACCTACAAATAATGCCCATATATTTATTTTTTATATTCGACTATTTTTCGATTTTCGGCGTTTTTTTAAATTTTTAACTTCATTTTTTCGCCATGTATCTTCGTCCGTCAGCAGCGATTTCCCAGTAACGAGGCAGCCAATTGCAACCAAATTTTACACACATATTGCCTATAATCTACAAATAATGCCCATATATTTATTTTTAATATTCAACGATTTTTCGATTTCTGACGATTTTTTTAAAATTTTGACTTCAACATTTCGCTATGTATCTTCGTCTGTCAGCAGCGATTTCTCAGTAATGAGACAATCGATTTCAACCAAATTTTACACACATGTTGCCAACAATTTATAAATAATGCTCATATATTTATTTGTTTATATCCTACTATTTTTTATTTTTGGCGATTTTTTTTATTTTTGACTTCAACATTTCGCACTGTCAGCAGCGATTTCTCAATAACGAGCAGGGAGATCCCAAACAAATTTTACTCACGAGTTGCCTATGACATACAAATAATGTCCATGTATTTTTTCTTCATATTTGGCCATTTATCGATTTTTGGCGAATTTTTTAGATTTGTTGCATAATGTAGAATTGTTTCAAGCTAGAAGTATGTCCATTTGACAGGCTGTGGCGCTATGGGAGACATATCCGTATTTGAGCTTCAGCAAAAACATAGACTTTCTTGTTAAACATTATAATACCCAAAACCGATAACCTCAATTGATGTTTGTTTACTGAGTTCATGTCATGTGCATAGTCTGATCCGATTTCCGGGGTTCTGCCTGTATATGGGACTCACAAAAGTGGTCCTATGGTTCGATTTGTGTCGATCCTTAATAGTAGAAACCATTGGGTTTAATTCCTTGAAGAATTGAAGACTGAATGCGAGAGGAAAGGTTAGAGAGCTTGGTGTACGCCGATAGAGACGGGATGCAGAGGTTTTGTTGGAAAGTCGAGGTGGACTATGAGCAAGATGCTCGGCATAGGTGGTAACAATCGGAAAAGACTGATCAAAATCTGTGAAGACACTTGTGAGAGAACATCAAACTGGATATGGCTAAGAAGACAGGAAGCGAACTGGTCACCATCATGATTGTGCCACCGCGTTCCGGGATGTGGGACGTCATGACTCCCGCAGGCCCGTAATTTGGAAAGTCTAGTGTTTAAAGGGCCGAAACTCTACCAACTCCAGATGGTCCACTACTGATAATGACGGAACGCGGGTTGCAGACACCGAACAAATCGTTCAGACCTGGACACCAGTGACCGCCGGGAACAGGCCGGCTACAGCTCGGTAAGACGGCAATTATAAAGCCCGGAAAAGACAGGCAAAGACAACATGTTGGGTTGGCAGCCCGACGTGCAGTGACGACAATACCGCCACAAGCACCACAAAGAGAATATGTCCCCAAGACAACCCGAAAGGGGGGAAGAACGAGTTATTCAAATGGATTGGGAACGAAATGATGGCCAGGAACATCGATCTCATGGACGAGAATACGAATAACGACAGGGTATGCAGGTGTGGAAGAGAATTCAAGAGCAAATTGGGAGTGTGAATCCATCAGGCAAAGACAAAGTGTTTAGAAAAGCAGCAGCAACGCGCAGTGCGTGAATTCGTGACTGGTGAGGCGGAGGAGAACAAGGGCCAGGATGCAAGCCACAGTACCCGAGTTCACCAAGCTGTTGATGTAGGCAACGAAGCGAAGCGGAAACCTATTAAATGGTCATCCAGTAAGGAAGAACAGGAATAGAAGAATCCAGAAGACCTGATCAACATCTTGAATAACACGTTAGTAGGGAATGTGAAAGACCGATTTAGAACACTTACGCAATTAGTATACACGGTAAGCAAGGAAAGATGTGTAGAGCGGGAATGTCCCCAAAGAAGAGCAGCGAACAACACAAATAGCGTGGAAAACAGACGAGACATTAGAAAAAAGGAATACGACGCGAATTAAAAGCTCTGTTGAGAAGATGGAAAGATTCCGGTGAGGTAGGAAGAAATGCTCTCGGTGAACTAAGAGCAGCACTGCGAAAGAAACTGCACAACATCGCCACAACAGAAAGAGAAAGACGGAAAAGAAAGATATATAGGAAGGCCAGAGAAGCCTTCACATCAAACCCATTCAGATTTACTTCGGAGCTGCTGGGGAAGGAGAAAAGTGGAATATTTGATTGAGACAGCTGGTGACGGCCTGGCGAAAAGGAGTACTTTCTGAAGCATGGAAAAAATCTTTCATCTGGATACAATTTAAAGGTAAATGAAATCAAAATGGCAGACTGTACAACAGTCTATACAATATAGTTCACAAAAGTGTACACATCATAGAAGGTTATGCCACAGGGGCATAGGGGGTGCTCACTTGGTGTCATATGTGTTACCATGCGTGTTAAAAAACCGCGGGGATAGAGGGTAATGATGAGGGGGTTTTATCAGAATTGTACCCCGTGATTGGTTAGCAAATGGTATTACTTCTGGCATTTAGGGGACGTTTTAAAAAGTCATCAACACGCCTGGTAACTAGTTGATGCGTGACTGGCCCATATTATAGCGTACAAAAGTCTACACATTATGGTGTGCAAACACAGCCCGAGTTTGTACACGCATCGAACTGCAGAAAAACATGAACAACAAAATATAATTGTAACAAATTACAAATGAGCTTTCAAAAGACTTGACCTCCCGCCGTTTTTAGGTCAAAGTGATTTACAGCAACAAAGCTGGCTTTGTGTATTTCCGCAGTTAAGTGTACAGGTCCGTGCTTTAACCAGATACACACGACAAGAGAAACACACAAGTCATTATCTTAATTGTCATGCTGTTTAATCAGGGAAATTCTATCTTTTCTCAACAATAATGACAAAATTGATAACAAATCTTTTCCCATGCTGCATTAGCCGTATGAAACATGATAACCATTTCAATATTTTGATGGTCTTTTATGTCCTACATTCGATACAAAATGCAAAAGAAAAAAGAAACTCGCCAATTAACTCCTGTAAATGTTTCTAAAATGTCAATCTGACAACATGAAACTGAAGTTTATTTACAATTTAATTGTACAATGTAAATAATTTTTGTAAAAATATAAATGCAGCGTCTGTGTTTGTCACGACCTTGGTTCACATTTATCTGAAGTTATTATTTTATGCAGATTTCTAATTATAGCTCTTGATTAGGACTTGTAGCGTTGCTATTTTAAGATTTTTAAAGTGTGCGCTCTGCTATTTTAAGGACAATCGGAAATGTTACCTTACAAAGGACAACGTTCTCATGGGGATGGGAATTGTGTGACTACCACTTATTCTCAGGATTCAAAACCAGGAACACTTTAAACTGCACACTGTTTTTAAAGATTAAACTGTCCGCCTCTGATGTTAGCATTGTGATTACCACAAAAACTGTGGGGTACGGTCAAACGCCTACCGGTTAAATGCTCACCGGTGCAACAGAATATCTTGCCCCCCCGTACAGCTTCCCCCCTTGGGGCAAGCTATACTAGGCTATTCCCCCTCTGGTATATCTCCCCCATCAGATCTTTTTTAGCTAATATATGTGATATTAGTCGTCCTAAAGTCGATCAAAGATTACAACACTGCTGATACGACTATCTGGGGTGGGAGGAAGATACACGGGGGCAAGATATCCCATCACACTGGTCATTTGCCCATCGGACAATTGCCCACCGGTCATTTGTCCACCAGTTAAATGAAAAAACGGTCATTTGCCCATCTTTAAAATTTTATTCATTATTTTTTTTAACTGTCACTCAAATTTTAACACTTAATATTCACTCTTCATTATCCTTAATATATCTATGTTAAATATAGACTAAATAAGTTCATCCTCATTATTACTTAAATGTTAAAAAATACTTTCTTATTTTTTTCCTTAGTATATACTTTTTTCGATTGTTCGTTCATTTCAATTTCCTGCACAGTTTCGCTGTCCAAATCGTATGGAATGGCAAATTCCTTGCATGAATTGCTCCAGATTTTTTTCTGTCACTCACGATATCCTCACACAGTACAGAAACCATATGCCATCTGATCATCAAAAATGCATTTTGAAACGTAGCAGTAACAGTGGGATATAATAACACAAAATTGTCTTCAAAGCAAAGAGTGGATATTTATAAATTCACAACAGGAGGACTTAATTAACTATTTCAATCTATTCATTTCATGCATCGCTTATTTTTCTTACTTCTGTTTTTGTTTTTTTTATTTTTTGTTGTTTGTTTATTGTTTTTTTTTTGCTTTTTGTTATTGAAATAAGTACTGCACGTATAAATGGTGAATGATATTCTTTTCAAATTTTAAACAATAGCTGAACTCGACAGGAAAGTGTAGGAGCAAGAGAGGGGAAATGCAACAAGGCACTCGATAGCAATTATGAACATTGGGACTACAATGATGAGCATGAACAGACTTACATGGGTAATAGATCGCTTCTCTTTGGCTTGGGTAAGATTGACAAACCAACACACCAATGAATCTAATGCAAAATACTACACTCCATGATTGTTTGCCCCACTAGTTTTCACGTTTTACTTTTGGCATTAAGATTTAAAATATAACTGCTGAATGTAATTGAAGTTTCTGTTCCTTTCGGCAAATTCATGGTTACCTTCAATTAAGGTTCTGCAGATTGTTCACTTGGGTATGAATATGTAAAAAAAAATAGACATTGTTATAACAAGTCAAACAACGGAACAATCTTTGTAAAACTATAAAATTCGATCGCCAATTCTAAGAAAGCAAAGACACTATGGCCAATGTAAGAAAATTATTAGAGCGCCCTCGCAGTTCCAGTGATTAGGCTTGACGATTTTGAACTTGTAAAGTTTACAGTTAGCTGTCTTATGCGTGCGGTCATGCAAACTTCTTGGGTAACTTCTTTTGATTTTGTTTACATAAATCTTTTATAAAAAAATAGGTATTGTTGTTGTCACTGAATGTTTTCATTAAAGATACCATTTCTTAAAATTTAACATGACATGCCAAACCAGTAGTCGTATTCGATTGACTTTGTCCAAATATGTTCATGATGTCTACAGCTATGTGCAACAGTGTTATGTTTTAGTGTTTTTCTAAATCCCGTGCATTAAATACTCATCTCCGAAACAATGGCAGCTCTTTGAAAAGCGGCCGAGAGAGTTCGACAAGGCAATCACGCTGACTCTATCGTTTTAAATTCAAAATATATACATAGTAAACACACTCATGAAATTCAATACATTACAAAACAAAACTTTATTTTTACAGTTTGAACGTGTACATGTGCTGATTATATGATGTTCGTGCATTTAATGCTTATATAGTTTATTTCAGCCACTATGTTTCGCCAGTTATTTATCCATTTATCGGGTTCTTGCTAAAGCACTCAAAAACACAAGAAGATGGCTTACTTTATTTATGTTACATTTTTTTACCAGATTCAGTACAAATATTTTGTATAAACTATAATTTTACAATTAAGTGGATGTAGCAAATAGAATCTAATACAAAAATCAATATCATCAAAACAATTAACACATGACAACCAAATTGAATGAAAAAATGAATCTGTGGAGAAAATATAGGAAAATACCCCAACTGAATCCCCTACAAGCGAGAGCGGCTTGGTCGGAAAGGATGGCACATGAAAATATTTGTCTGCAGCATTCGAACACCATCTTCCCATTGTAGAAGTCTGAGATTGACTGAAATCTTTCTGCAAAATATGTAGAATGCTCAGGCTATGTGAACTATATCGCGAACTAGTTTCCAGCAACAAAACAACGGCCGATTTTAAAATGGTGCTACGATTATTACCAAATCCTCAGAAATAAAGAGAGGGCGTATTGTCTGAGGAGGCGAGGTAAGATAACTTTGCATCATTGCCACATGGTAAAAAGGTTAAGAGTGGCAACAAATAAATAAAGTAAACGGATAACCTTTGCTATGTAATCATTGAGGAAAACATTTAACCTGACTAAAGTTAAGAAGGTGCGAATAAGATTTAGAATTGGGCGTAAATTCACTCAAGCACAAGAACGCATGAAAGACTAAAAGAAACAAAGCCTTGAACAAAACAGCATGTTAGTATCCTTAAATATTATATTTAATTCAGAGTACATGGGTATGCGGCAGATTGACCAAAATAGGCTTTCGTGAATCCTATATATTTTTTATAAACAATCAACGATCTCCTAACCAAATGACACTGGAAGTTATCTTTCCGGGATCAGAATTTATGGATAAACCCTATGGTTGATATGAAATGGCTTTTTGAGAGCAATAAATTAACAATGTTTTGACAGATGCCGGACATGCTTTCTGGTGCTATGATGAACATAAATAGCTTTAAAGTGATTCCAGTCTGTAAACTGGTAGATGGAAATAAACTTGATAAAGTGTGGGAGAAGTAGCAAGGGATAGCATTGTTGAAACTCCAGGTATGATGAAACGATCTCCCTTCCAGTCATGGGCGTTGAACCTTGCATCTGCTCGTTCCAAGAGAAAGAAGATCATATACCACTTTTTGTCTTTGAAAACAAATGAACTGTATGTAAAAGATGTTGTTGATTAACGAGTTGAAAACTAACCTGCGGATGAGAGATATGCTGTTTTACACTTACAATTTTGATTATTTATGGCACAAACTAAAGTCTGGTTGTCAGTATGAATTACTAAATGAGACTTTCTTTTTCTAAACAAGCAATGGCAATAGCTGTTCGGATAAGCTCTAGAATTACGATATTAAATTGTTTGAAGTTGTTGTCCATCCCATATGTCACAAAACTTCTGACTTTCAATCAAACCACCAATACCGATAGGTTTGGGTAACAGACAGGAGCACGTCAGACTGAAGCCCGCGAGACAGTAGCCTTCGGAGACAGTAACCCGCGGTTCAGAAACCATGGAGACAGAAGCCCGCGGTTTTATTGATTTTCTTTTATTTTTTACCAATAAAACTTTTTTAGCCAATAAAGGTTTCAGTTTAACTAATTTTGTTGTCTAGTTTACATTACAACTACCTTAATTGTTCGATTACAAACCCCTCTTACTGCAATCAGCAAAAACATCAATCATCCTTTCAATGAACGATTACAAAACATTCTAAATGCAATCAACGACGGCGATTCTCGCATTCGTATGTGCTATAGCCATTTGCAAGAATCTTGTTTTTTTACGTACAAGAACCCTTCGAGTAGCAGTTTTTGGTGACCTTTGACTGTTTCGATGTCCTTCATTATTTGGAAGTGATATTGAAATACCCAAAACGAGAGCAATTTATACATTGTCGTAGCCTCTGGAGTTTGTTGCTACAGCCAATGCCAAGTCTTTTCCAGAGTGGATACTTGTGTATTAAACCAATACAAAATTAATACCATGTCCTCTGGAAGCAATAATTGCAATTATGGCACTAATATCATATACTCTGGAATTAATAATTTATATACTCAGAAAGCCATGTGCACGTTCTAATTTCAAAATTTTATAAAAATTTATGCAAAAAATTAGATAAAATAAACAAGAAATAAATAAAAAACCGCGGGCTACTGTATCGCGGGCTACTGTCACTCGGGCTCCTGTCCTAGACACTAGATTCGGCGGCACCATAAACAAATTAAACTCAGTAGCATTAACCCAAGAGACATTTTGAAGTAAGTAGCACTATTAAAATTTTGTAAAAGCTTTGATTTATAGGTATAATTCTGAAAGCCTCTAAAACACTTGATTTTGCAATTAAGGTAGCTTTACCATCTATAATACTAAGTTGCACAACCTTATCAAATGTTTCATATTTTACTGAGGAATAAACATCTTTGATATTTGAATTAACTGAGGCTAGCTCAAGTCGTAAATAACTTTTGTCAACCAAACACAGAGGTCTTACCAGAATGTAAACAAGAGGGGGGACTGTTGAAGGAACCAGCTGCTCCTCCCAGTTTTGCTTTTTGTTAATCTTTTCACGCAAAATAGCTATCTTTTCCGATGCAGATATATTACTAAGTACATTTCCTGATTAACCATGTCCCTTTGGTGCGAAGGGGAACGCTTCCTTAACTTGTGAAAACTTTTTGAGAGCTGTGGTTAGTCCAAAGGTCTTCAGCACATCCTTAACACACGTCATGTACTTAAATAATTGTTGGGAATCACCAGGGAATTGCTCCACCTAGATTGAAGCGTAAATTAGAAAAGCGGTAGACGACCACTTACAGGCGGACAGTTTCGTCAATTTCGATTTATTGTTCACTGTAACGTTGCTCGTATGGCAAATACTGAGGTTGATATCTTGGTCTTTATCTTTTCAAAGTTTTGCGGTGCATGGAGATAACTAGAACTGACATCAGGCTAGCCTCCTTGAGAAGCCCGACTGTGGATTAACTACGACTTCCAGATCTTCATCGATTTGACTGTTTCCATCTATATGCATATACCCTAGAAATATGCTGGGATCGGCTGGAAAATTCTTAGAAAGTAGCATTCGTGACAGCCTCTTGTACAGCCCATGTGATCACCGACTGTAACTGTGTAACAACGTCCTGGACAATCTCGTCGTGATTTGTTTTCTACGTCGATGGCGAAATTTTGGAAGTTCATTGAGATTTTCGTTTGGGAACCATCCTATGAAAATAAAGTGAAAAAAGAGAGAGAAAACAAAGAAAACTGATTCTTTTTTGTATAAAGATCAAGAATACATAAAAGAAGCTTTTGTTTATAACTAAAATGAACGCGGGTGTTACGAGATACCTAAATAACAGACTTGCGCACAAACATATAACTAGCATGTTGGTAAATATGTGCCCAAACGATAACTAGCATAGAGAAAACGTGCAAAACAGGTGCGCGCATATACAGAAATAATGAACATGTTAAACTATATGCAAATATTGTGCCCAAGCATCTAACCACTGCAGAATATATCTTCAATTAATATATAACATAAACATATTGCCCAAATAAAGTTCAAAATGTACAACAAATATTCAAATTTTCGAATAAAATGGTGCAGACAAGAAATTAAGAAGATAAATTGTTATGGGGAATGAAAACAAAATTACAACTAAATAAACAAATCAGTTTACAGAGCGAAATTAATTAAACATTCTTTTATAAGCTCTTGCGCCATTTTTCCGCGATATTTCTCATATTTCGTCGAAAAGTATGAAGAGAATCGGTATACTTGGTATCGCGCTTTGGAAATATATCCAATGTTTTCGCCATGAAACTTCACGCCTAAAGAGCGTTTTTATCAAACGTATGTTCAATGGACATTAAAGACATCGGATAGACTATTATCTATCTAGATTTGCAAAGAGCTCTGAGTTTTTAAAGTGTCTAGAATCGTATTTTTGTGGTCCTAAGTGTAATTGTTGCTACTCGAGTTTTTATGTTTCGAGAGAATGGTCAGTAATGTCGATTCAAAACGAAAAGGACAAATTAATTCTCTCTTCCATTTTATATACATTCACTAGTAAAGGAAAGTAACCAAATGTACCACATTTGGTTTTATATACTGAAAAGGCGTTGAGAAATAATAACTAATTGAAAGTTAGGAATAATCAGTTGAAAAGCTTTATTAGTTTTTTTTTAATTTACAAATTCACCCTTTCCTATTTGACACTTAAGACATTCAAGAGACGTTAATAATTTATTTCAAAATTTGAAACTTCATTTATAATCTGGACTCGTTTTCTAAATAAATGTGATCAAAAATGCGTTTTAGTGCTACTTTGACAAGAAGAAAGCGCTTTTATACAAGGGTTCTGTTTGGTACTACACTGCGTAAGGGTTTCATTGGGTCCTAAACTGTACTTATAACTCCTTTATACATGCAATAAATCGGCCCCTGTGAAGGGGCAAAAGCAAATTTGTGTTTGATATAAATGTTAATTTTAGAATATATTTGATATATCCCCATAGTTGAAAATGGCTTCAGACTCACTTCTTCGTAATACAACAAAAATAGTCGGAGTCCAATTGAGGCGGTCAGTTTGGTAATTAAATAAAACTAATATCTGCTACAGACAGGAGCATTATAGGCTGCCCTTGTGGATTTCAAGATTTTTATCTATCCCGCAAACTGTGTTGGGGCATCTTTTCTCTTCCCCTTCTGCCATTAGAATGACTGAAATGCGCACAACCACAAACTCAACGCTAAGCGCATTGTTACAAATGTAAAGGGTGCTGTAATGCGCTGTTGATAAAAGTGATCTCATGTCTCACTTGAAACAGAATACATCTTTTTATTGAGAAAATGGTGTGTATCAAACAATTCATCCACATATTGCAAAGATTCATACAAAATTGAACGATTCCTATATTTTAATTATATATTTTTGAAGAAGGTATAAATTATGCTGGTACCTTGCTAATATTGACACACATCTTTAATGTCTCTTTTTGTGTTTTAATATGTGTGAATTTTTCTTTCGCGAGGTATGATTTGCGTATGGACTTAGTTATGCTGTACTTTAAAGGCAAGTGGTTTGATCAGTTTAAAATATGTGCAATAGCACACAAACTCTATCGTTATTATGATGCACAATAACAAATTTATTGCTAAAACGCTGCAGATTGTATATGGCATGCAAATAACGCAAAATCGTTCTCCTTGGCAAAATCCGTTTAGAATTGCGTAAGTTATAAACCATTTTAAAAAGTTGATAAAAATTTTTGAACAGACACTTACAAAATTTAACAATGTAAAGTAGTAGCGAAGTCTTATTACCAAAGTAAGAGATAAAGAAGCCGGATGATATTAAGTATACGCTATTAAAAGCCATCAAAGTTACAATATATCATAAGCAAAACTGGATAAGAATGTATCACATCTAGCCACAAGTATTATCTTTATACACCGTTTACATGTATTGTAACAAGATATAGACTTGACAATGCAAATAACAATGGAAATATATATTTAGTATTTAAGCTGTGATAGAAAGTGCCTTTTCAAGTTTTAGTCGAGAGATTCAATGCCAATAATTTGGAATTCCGTAACAAATGAACTGACAAATTGCATTCTCCTTGCTGAAACAATGGGAGCGAAGGTCAGTCCTAATTAACAATTGCTGGATTTTAACCGAGGAACATAAGAATTACTGGCCAGCGATCCAACCAACCGAGCTGACCGTCACCCCCTAATAATGGAAAGGGTGTTATTTCATTGGGTGCTTAATTGTGAATAGGTGAACATATTTTTATAAATTACTATTTTACTTTCTTTTGAAAATAAAAAAAACTTTCAGAGTTGAACATCACTATGCCAAAAATAGCAAAACAATTTACTTTTGTTCGAAGTTCTTACTCTGATACCTGTGAACTGTTTTCTTTCCGAACGTGATAATTATGCATATTGAAAATGCGTTATCTGTTTTACTGTGGTACTAAAAATCGACTGGTTTCTTTTGGGTAAAAAATTCTCATCTCCCTTCCAACCCACGCCATTATTTCAACTACACATTATACGCTATTGCTATGTGCATATAAACAGACTTGTGACATAATACTAAGATATATATATATCCGTTTTGTCGTCCATATATCACTAGCATTATTATACCTAAATGAATTAAATTACTGATAGCCCTGCATTTTAGTATACTTTTGACGATTATAAAAATTGTATTGTCTTGCCCATTTATAAACTGATATCTATTAAAATGAATAAAAAATAACATGCAGAGTATTTTTGCTTGACAATAGAATATATAGTAATTTATAGGGGCATAATTAACTCACTGTGAATCTTTTTCTGGGTTGATTGTATGCATGAATTTACCTGCTGAAATTTTCTACCCTCCTTTTGGGGCCTAGGACAAGTACAGGTCATTACCAAATTGAAATTATGGAAGAAAAAAGCAACTGTCACTGCAAGAAAAGTGTGATTAATTAAAATAAATCAAGTAGGAAGTCAGAGACAATAAGGAATAAAATATTAAATAGCAATTTTAATTTGTTTTCGATGAGATTTTTATGACTAAACAATAATGAAAATGGTTAAAAAGAACAGATCACAATTAAAATGTATGTTATTTATTGACTGTCATCGCGGTACATTATTATAGAATAATACGCACTTGTTTATCATTAAAGGTGTTCGAACTAAGGAAATCGGACCACTTTCGCCCAGTCCAATGGGTGAGTCGAGTTCTGGTGTATAGTTATGATGTACACAGTTTAACAGGCTTATCTGTTAAACTGTATTTGAACAATAGATCAGACAATCAGTGCAAAAAATGATAAAATCTTGAATTAAGGGACAGTTTATGATTCATCAACAGCTACAGAATGTAAAGTGGAGAAAATCTCATTTTCCACTATACACGACTGGAATTGTAGTATCCAATAGATGCTAAGGGTGTATTGTAAAGGCCAACACTTAAGTACGTGATTGATACGAAGGGTGTATTATTGAAACTCAAAGAGAGATGATATCTTAAGCCGATGTTGAATATCAAAATACCTTATCAGTCTGTTAATGATACTGTAAGAATAATCATTTCGTTTAAATAAAAACGACTTTAATGTATATATAAACTTTTTTATTTGATCTATACTGAAGGACAAAAGAAAGTTTACACCTAAACAAAATTAATACTTTTTATAAAGTAAATTGTTTTTCACCAGATTTAGAACATGACCAAATTACACACCATGACTCAAAGACACATGGTCTGGTGTTGTTTTATTTTTAGATCTCAGTGTTCAAAGTGTTAATGAAGGGCTTTGAGATGAGTCGCATTAATCGATGTGGGTCCCTATTCTTTGACTGTTTCTTTTTTAAGCTTTTTTATGCATATTCATTTAAGTACACTTGCACACGTGGCAGCTGAGTGAGATCGAGCTACCATTAAGTTGACCCGGCTTCCACCAATCTGTCGCAACCAAGCCATTGGTCAGTGCGCCAGTGACCGCAACGGAGACAGCGGAGAAGGACAACTAGCCAAAGAAGTAAAAAAATAGTCATTAGACGCCTCTTTAAAACTGGAATCTGGGCGCATCGACCACACATCGAAATGAGGTTGAATGACCGAGGACATCCAAATTGAATGTGCACAACCCCAATATAAGGAGACCCTAAGAAAATGCGCAATTTGTGACTTGTCATTTTAGTAACGAGATCATGTTCCAGCTTTAACACACAATGGACGCCATCGCGTATGCACACATAATTTTGCCTCGCCAGTTTGTCAGTGTCTTGTCAAGAACTTGTCAGTTGATTGTCAGTTTGACAAGTTGAGACTTCTTAGGATTTAATGAATATTGCTAGAAGTTTCAAACAATCTCGTCTTAAAAATATGCTTAATGGATAAACCATAACGCAAGTGGACACATTATATTCTCTGCATATTTCGAAATAAGTTGTGATGTTTGTATAATGCTTGTGAGATTTGCGAAAATTATTATCACTCACTGTTCCGATGAATAACATACATGTTTTCTTATTGACATTTAGTAAAAAGGGTGAATGGATACGACTATTTTAATGTTTAATATGACAAAATCTGATGAATTATCTATCAAAATCTGTAGCATACTCGCGCATAAGTAAACCACCATGTCCAATATATTATATATTAGAATATTGCAAAACTTGTCATAACATTGTCAGAAACATGTCACTAGTTCGTTAATCTGACGAGTTTGATGTGAAAAGACTGACCTAGGACGCTCAGGCCTTGTGATGCTTCCGCCTCTAAAACTTAATCTTTTAAGGAGTCAAAAAGACGTCAACAAGAAACCGACTTCAGTCATGTTTATGTAAGATAACTCTTATAATTCTGAAATAATACAATATTGAGAAAATAAAACTTTGTAAACAGTAGAAAAGGATGGCGCTAGGGGGAGGAGGAGCGAACATTTGTTTTTGTTAACAGAAACAAACGGCAATAACTGCCTAATAAAAGTTTTTGACATGTTCGGGCATACTGATGTTGGCGTGCACTGGCAACTGTAGTATGATCAGCTATTTATGTTTTGAGTTTGTAACAATATCCCTGAACATTCTTGTTAACTTGATTTATTGGAACTTGCCTAACCACAATGTGATTAGACAATGATGTTATTATATGTCTGCAAACCGTAATAATCTAGTATAATATTCTTGACGTGGTATATTCGGATAGTTCGTCAATTACTTGTCAAAGAAATTTTACCGAATTGTGACAAGAAATTGACAAAATACAAATTACGATTTGACAAATATATAACAAAAAAATGACAAGCCAGTGACAAGGGCAATTTTTGGCAAATTTACATGGTTGAATTAGGCATCGTCAGGTTGACTAGTTTAGGGTCGTCAATCAATTCGACGAAATTTGACGAATTTGTGATAAATTGACAAGTTTTGAATTGACTAGTCTCTGACAAATTATTGACGAATTATTAGCATGACGACTTAATCACAAGCTATAAACTGACGAATTAATGACATTTTATAACAAAGTATTGACACTTTTTTCTTGAAATTCGTTGAATTGGACATAGTCGAATGGACAAGGCAAATTAGTCAGTCTCTTCTCAATTCGACAACTTTTCGACAAATTCTTGACAAATATATATTATGTGTGTAGAAGCATCGGCGAATGCTACACTTCGCTTTGTGTCAGCTAAATCTATCGCTTTTTTCGCTGGCGACGTTATGATCTGGGGCGCCAAACGATTGGAAAAGCATTCACAACTGCTCATTTTCGAAAAAAATGTGCTTTCCGGCAAGCATAAAGCTGGAACACACGTTACTGAATGCGACTGTAAACCCCCAAAATTTT
The DNA here is from genome assembly GCA_949752745.1 of Protula sp. h YS-2021. Taxonomy (NCBI): domain Eukaryota; kingdom Metazoa; phylum Annelida; class Polychaeta; order Sabellida; family Serpulidae; genus Protula; species Protula sp. h YS-2021. The sequence continues at coordinate 36,077,416 of OX457024.1, read as the reverse complement.
GCGAGCGGTAAAAGTGTGACCCCTGTTTTGTTTCAGTTGCAGTTTTGTTGACCTGCAGCAATGATTGCATTTGCTTAATTTGAAACAGATTATGTTTCTGCATTGAAATTTTTAAAAGAATAGACAAAATTTGGTGACTAACAAATAAACCTCCCTTTTCAGTGTAAATTGTCTTTTGTTCTTTGGTATATTTTCCACTTAACACAACTGAAAGGTACTTTGGTACATGATACATATCTAATTCTTTTAGTTTCAACGAAAACATTACCACTGCAAATACTAGGGTGCGTTTCGGCATAGGTTAATAATTTCTGTTTTAGACTACGTGGTGTTGTATTGGAACAGCCCATCCGTAGGACAGGCCCATCCAATAACAGCGAGGTATTGATTTAACCCATATTCCTTGTTTTGCGCTTCTATAGTTTCAGCCCATATTTGGCCCCTTAAAAATGGGAACAATCTGCCTGATGCTGTGAGCAAGTTGGGCTGTTTTAATGGTTGATGGGTGTAGGATGTGCCCATCCCATAGCTGTAATCCATAGAAACAGCACATATAGAATCAGTATGTGACAAGTCTACAGATAGATGTATAGGAATACCCCATCCACAGAAACAACACATCAGATCAAGAATATCGTTTTCTTTACAGTCGCCCATGATTTTGCCCGTCATTTTGTCATCACAACTCGTCAGAAGATACTGGTCCGATTGTCACCAAACTCTGGAATAATATAGAACTCGGTCTAAACGAGTTCTATCAATATTTTTTTCATTATTAAGCTTGTTTTCAATGTCAAATTAATACACAAAGAGAGGTCATTTCTTTACAGTCGCCCGTCATTTTTTCGTCATTTTGTCATCACAACTCGTGAGAAACTACTGGTCCGATTGATACCAAACCTTGGAAATATATAGAACTTGACCTAAACGAGTTCTATCAATAGTTTTTTTCATTATTATGTTTGTTTTCAAGGTCAAATTATTACACAAAGACAGTGTATTTTCGCTTTTTTTTTACAATCTGCATAGTGAACGCTCAGCAAAGCAAAATCTGTTGCAGTTACATGATACTTAAGGCCTCTTGCTGTAAACACTGTGGAAAATGAACTGTTCAATTGTCAAGTGTTCATTTCGCTAATAGTTTGCAAAATCGGTTCTCGTTTAGTACTGAATTAGTGGCACCGAAGGATGACAATGTTAAAAATTATGAGACTATCACAGTGACAAAGCCCATACAAAACCAAGTGCCTCAAGGCCAGAGTAAAGGCAGTTGGGTGTTATTTAGTTTGAAAACTAAACATCATTAGTTATTCCCTAAAAAACGATTTTTAAACTATAGTGTAGCATAACAGATACAAACTAACACAATGTGAAACCATCTTACAGTTGATTTTATGTTTTATACGATCAAAGTGTTTTTTTTTATTTAACATACCACCGTTATCTTTCTTGCCATTTAAAATTAGTAAATGCTGTATCTATTTCAGTAAAGGCTGCCACCTGGTATATAATACTATTAAACAAATTACGCTGAAATTTAAATTGAAAGATTTTAATAAACCTTTGATCTTCCTTAATAGATTCAGTTTTATATTTAGTACTTTTAACAACCGTTCCGGGAAAAAGCACCCGTTTCGCCTTGCGTTGTGTAATGGTTATGAAGGGCAGAACTGAATATAACTTCAAGTTGAAATCGTTAAGCACTACTGGCATTGTGATGTTAAAGGTTTAAATTCATGAGTTAGTTTCCTGTTTTTTTTGTTTTTTTTTCAACCATTTCAGAATTAAAGGTTGTAAAAGCATAGTAGCGGTTACCGCAATCGTTGCGGTGTCTCTCTTGTCATATTAAAATTATGACGCAATGAGTAACTTCCCTATCGAAAGTAATGCGTAACAGCAATGCGTTTGAGGCTTGTTAATTAAACCACCCATTTATGTATGAGCAAAGCTGATAAGTGAATAGCGAACTGACAAGATTTAACAACCCATAACTGAACCGAAGCCTAACCTGCTTATCTAATCTTGCTTGTGATTTTGAATCTTAAAAGGTTGAAAACAACCAAATTTTAATGGAATAAATTTTTTTTCGCACAGAATTAACATGTGTTTTTAATTTAAATGCAAAAACAAAAATAAAAACAGAATCAAGACTGAAATGGTTACCGCTTATAACTTAATGATTGACACCCGGAATACGTTCTGATTAAGTTACCCCTAGCTATTCGGAGAACAGATTTTAGAACATTGCACATTGAAAAAAAGCCTTCGTGATGAGGATGTAAATACTAACAAAATTTCATTGATCAAATAAAAACAAATATAATTTATATGTATAGTATATAGGCGTATTTGTGTCACCTAAAATAAACCCAAGATACCAAGTCATTATCGTTTGCATTTTGGAGAAATAGCACGAATGTTTATTTTAAAAAGTTTTTTTGGTTTATGTTTAGCCAGTGCAAAATGTATAGAATAGATAAACATTATTGTGCAATAAGTCCAAAGCGCTTGCCTCGTCGATTGCCATACTTTCCTTTGTCCTATGTGCTGTGTCTACTACAGCCATTTGACCAAATCTCGGCGTGGGGAATATCACTTTTTTCGTCACTAATTCTTTGTTTTTTTTTATTCAAGAGAAAGCTAAAGTCTACAGGTAGTGCTACCAAAAATTTGTTGAATTAAGCATTATGCAAAGTTGTATTTGAATATTTGAAACCAGTTGTTTAGAAATCTACAAAGTGTATTGAATTGATTTAATATAAGCTCGATAAAGTCATTCTATGTTTAGATATTCTTAAGATGATTAAAGCGATTTAAACAAATCTTATTTGGACGTAATCAGAACAGCAAGACGACAGGGAAATGATTATCTTTATTGTCAACAGTGTGTACCAGTATTTCTTCTCATTCTGATATAAATACCATGCACACACAACTTTATGGACCCCTTGCCTGAATAAACAAATCCAAACATCTCTCTTCCTCAGCTTCTTTCACTTTGTCAGCGTCCGCCATTAAAAACCCACATATACTTTATTTTGTATGTAAACAGAGGGCAACATTTTGGTAGTTTAATATTACTTTCACTTTATATGTAAATAATCTGTGGTATTACCTCAGAAAATTTCTCAATTTGGCAGAGAGGGCAAATAAACATGGCTGTCGGAATCAATGTACGAATTAAGATACTGGATTTGTAAATTTGTCCGGATTGTCTGCCACCCCCCCCCCCCACTCCGTCCAAAAAAGTATTTTTACAGTATTTTAATATGATTTTGTGGTAAAGAAGGAGTTTCTCTCTGTCTAAAAGGTAGGACTTCAACACTCAACCATTTCAGAAACTACCGCCCTATTGTACCGATCCCCGTTACTTTGGATACTTCTATAACCGGAAGACAGAAACAGTATTGTTGGGTTCTCTATAACGAAGGCCATCTCCGAAAGACTGAACGGAAAAAAGCAAGACAGGTAAAGGAGAACTACGGGCTCGTTTCTACGTTACAACAAGGAAGAACCTATTCTGTCGCACACGAAAAAAAAAAATTGTTTCAAACAGCAAGAGCCAGGGAGTTAACTGCACTTCGGCCGTAAGTATAGGGATATGCGCTTATCTGCGGATTTCTCTATTAAAAGGAGAGACAGAATAATTAGGCTCAAAAGGTTTTGTCTTTTTCAGTGTTTTTAAAGACGTGACGTCTAATCCTTTTTTTCTTTTTTTGTTTTCAGTGCGGGATATTGCTCTTCCTGTACCAGAATTAAATCTCACTAAAAAAAACTGTACAACACCAGTTTTGTGTGCCCTGTACTCAAATCTACCACTATGACGTCACTATCCCTTCCGTACCACAACCCTCGTTATTTAATGCAAAACGCACTGATTTCAGTGATTTTAACAACACAAAACTATTGATGCCCTGTACGTATGGTCGTTGTTAGCAGCAATAGTGCAGCGCGCGTTACATCATTAATTTATTGTAAAATGGAAGAAGTCTGAATGCCTGAAGTCGCTGACATATCAACATTAACGTTATGGGATAAATTCCTGTACAATGGCGTTTTGGTGTGTTGTGCACAGTTTGGTAAATTGCACCAAAGGAAAGAAAATGAGAGCGAAATAAAAACAGGTGAACATTTATTCAAAACATCACTCCATCACAGTTCAAAGTATAAATATGAAGACAATAATACTGATGATACATAGCTGTACGCTGTCCTCTATTGTGAATAATCGCTTTGTTCTATCAAATTTTGCGTCCTTTTTTTATTTTTAGTTCATTTTTACACTGATTAATCAATAACTCAAATAATTGAAACGGTACGATTTGAGGTGGGGAGAGGGAGAGTAAGCTAACGGCGAATCGAAACAAGGGTGAAAACTAACTTGTCAGCAGCCAGTCACAGCAGCAGGGCAGGGAGGGTATGTCCAGTGCCTGGCGGGAAAGAAATTCACCTGGCCGGGAAAAACAATTGCCACCACCGGACGGGGAGGGCAAGTCCTGCGCCAGGTTGGACAGAATCACCTTGCACTGGTGGGAAGAGGATGTCAAGGGACAAGGGACAAGCGGCCGATTCAAAGGGTCAGCAGCCGTGTAGGGATACAGCTCCTCCTTGGTTTTTTTCTCAGCATAGGTTTTCTCGAAGGCAAAAGCGCTGCCTACTTTTCTGCGTGCCCGGATCTGCCACTGCTTCGGGCGTTCGCGACTCATTCCAGACAGCATACAGTACGCCAACACACCTTTCCAGCTGTCTCACACAAAGCTATGGTATGACGCACATTACCACATACAGTAAAACCTGCCTACACCGGACAACGGGGGGACTGGCGGATTTTGTCCGGTATATAGAGGAGTCCGGTATTTCAGGGGTCATGTAAACCAATGCGTAAAGACGGGACTGAGAATTCTTGTCCCGTATTGACAGTTGTCCGGTATTTCAGGGTTTGTCCAGAATGAGGTTTTATTGTATATATTTTAAGGTTGCTATAACAATAGAATATGCATACCAGATCATCAAAGTCATGATCTCGATTGAGCGGTATAAAAATTTTGTCTCATTTACTTGTTCTTATTTGTTGGGAAATCTGTAAAATGTCAATGTTTATTTGTGGAAATGGCAGGAAGTGGCGACCGAGCAGAGGGAAGCCCCGGGGTTGTTCGGTTCACCTCGGGTGGAACCGAAGGTGTCCGATTAGCTTCAGCAACTTTTTCCAAGGCCTCAATGGTACTCAGCGTATTGTGGGACCTCTGAGTGTTGTCTTCCGATCTGCTCACGGAGCGACCCGACTGCTGGATCGGAGCTTGTCGTTCCGGTCCGTTCGGCCGAGAGGTTTCTTCTGGTATGGCGGTGATAGGGGCCGTTTTACTTTTCTTCTTGCCACCTCTGCTGTCTGTAAACACACAAATCCCACATGTACATCAGTGTAAAATAAACAAGAGTCCGTACTCATGAAATACTACTGAGCTGTCTGACTGAATATCGAGCTGAGACAAGGGTTCAGAATTTCCTCAAGCGGGCGCAATCCCCCCAAATGTTCCCTCGTCCTCACAAAATCGCTTATGTTGTTTTAATTTAGTTAGTGATATTAGAACCTAATGGATATACCAACGACCGCCCCCAATCCAAGCCATGGGCGTGGCGTGAGCAGGCTCCACGGATGCCCAGGTAAATCGCTAACAACCTCTCAAATGCTTGTACATCCCTCGCAATAAATCTGAGGGCGTGTACAAGCATTTGAGAAGCTAAAAAGCCACAAAATACACTATTTTATTTTGGAGGAAAAAAAGAATGAAAAAGAAAGGTTAGTAAAAAATTCTGGAGAGTTTCTACCGACTCCCCCCCCCCCACCCCCGCATCATGAAAAGGAAACCCACACCCACACTCATCTCCATCTGTTAACCCCCATCCCTTCCCCTCCCACGCCACGTCCATTAAACCCGCACACGCCCAATTATATATTATATATATATATATATATATATATATATATATATATATATATATATATATATATATATATATATATATATATATATATATATATATGTGTGTGTGTGTGTGTGTGTGTGTGTGTGTAATTTCTGCTTCTAAAAGTAGAATTGTATTGTGAAACCATGTCAATTACTGTACGGTCTGCGGTATGTTTTAATATTCTAAAAAAGCTCTGATGCGCCAACAGTTGAAATATATGCGTCGTAAATCGCTATTATCTGACACATATTTTATGATTTAAATGTGAAAAAAGATGAACAAAAAACGAAACAAAAAATCCAAATATTAAGATAAAATCCCTAAGACATACAAGTTCCCTCTTATGAAACGAAAAAAAGAGGGTCATGTCACATATTCAAAATTATTAACTGGAGCGCGAGATATATCTTAGCGGTTAAAGATCACGAGATTTTCTTTCAATTTTATTCCGACTACTGAAGACAAGAATTCGCCGAGAGCATGACTTCTGCCGCTGTTGGAGGTTGAAGATGCTCCTTTTCAGCTGCAAATGGAATAGTGCTATTTACAAACACGCAACTACTCTTTTGTTAAAGAAAATAACAATTTCATAAGCTGGTCTATTGAGAGCACTTGAAAGAGATAAAAATAACTACTTAATTAGCCCATAATACTGTTCCTTGTTACTCTAGCGTACTTAAACAAGTAATTGACTTGTCTGTATACAGAATTACACATGCACTTAGGAGAACATACCCATTCCATTTTTTCTTCTTCAATAACTGTTCTGCTTTTAAACCCTCTTCTTTCACAAATGGAGAGGGATAAAAACGATAATCCAAAATATGGACTCAAAAACACAATGTTAAGAAAAGTTTTAAACTTGGATGCTACACACTCTGGAAATCCCTCTTTCTTGTGCCATAGATTCGATGCCCTGCAGCCGTATTCATAAAAGTGAAGTGTACAGTTAATTGCTTTCGTTAAGTGCACCGTAAGCAACCGCAACGTCCAAAAGTACAAATAAGTTCACCTAAAAATTGTTTCGTGATAAAGTTAGATCGACTGAATTTGGCTTCTGGCAGTACAGTTAACTGTGCAGTTAACTTTTGTGAACACGGCGACAGAACTGGCCAGAAAGCCCCCCCCCCCCCTCCACCGTCTCCACTCCGCCAACCCCTCACCCTCCCAGCCAACCGAAGGCCGCCTTTATTTGTGTATGAGTACTGCTTCAGTCCCAAGTAATGGCCAGTCTAATAAATTTCTGCATGTTCACTGAGGTATCCGGACAGATTGCAAACGGGACAACTCGTATCCGGAAAGCTGGCAACGGAATAACTTGCAGTTGGACTGCTCGCAAATGGACAACTCGCAACCGCTAAATTTTTACACATCATTTTTTAAAATCAAATTCATATCCCAAGTTTCTTTTATGTCTTAACCACAAAATCACTTTAAGAGTCACTGAAAATACTGAGTCACCAAAAACATTAAGCATAAAAACTTGAACTTCCAAATACTTATATGTATATGTATATATAAGCTGAATTCTTTTGTATGTTTTAATCGAAAGTTGTCCCTTTTTCATTTACTGCGAGTTGCCGTCCACGATTTTTCAGTTTGCGAGTTATTCCGTTCCCGAGTTTTCAGTTTGCGAATTGCTTGTTCACGAGTTTTTAGTTTGTGAGTTGTCCGTTCACGAGTTTTTAGTTAGCGAGTTGTCCCAGATTTATTCTCTAATGATTTACGACCAGGCTGGTAACTTTCTAAAGATAAATGGCTGGGCGCAGCATTTCGCCATTATCTATACCTCGTCGGCCCTGTGGACAAGTAACACTTCCTATTACCTATATATACCCCTGAATTTTGGATTTTTCCAGACGTAACCTGTCGATAATATCAACTTGGTAGAGGCTGGTAACCGTGTCCCCGGACATTGCTGTTAATTTTGCACAGCTTTCCAGATCAGTTTTTGTTTATGATTTATCCTTTCAAACCATTGACCTCTGTCCAGGTCATAGGTTAAGTGCAATTTACCAAAGTCACTGCGACTTTGCGTGACTCGGTTTGCCCTCATGTAAAAATGTACTTTTCCCACTTCTGAATATTAATTGGTGCTGTTCGTACCTGCTTGCACGCAACCCTCACAGTCAACTGTACATAAGCTGTACTAAAAAAATGCAGACATCATTGCGATACGCACACAATAAGCCCAGAGCAGACGCGGCTTGTTATAAGTTTGATATAACGCACACCTTCGCACGATTAAAGACAGTTATTACGCTACCAATGGCTTTGAAATATGCTCGGATGTCTCCTCTCTCCCCTACATCTGCCCTATTGATTTACCCGTATTCGTAGATTGAAATTTGAAGTGTTTCCTACTGAAATAATACAATATTTTGTCTGGAGGAAAAAATATCAAGACTGACAAAAATGGAGAAATTTAATGTTTTACTGGTAAATTTCAATAATGCTTCTTGGCGTATTAATTCAAGGCACTGAATTATTGTAGCGAGAAGGCCTCAGACTTTCAACCCCAGATATCGCATGGGAAAGAAGGCGAACGGACAGACTCCTGATGATGGGAGTCTAATTAAGGGTGTATTGTGAAAGGTGTCATCTGGCATACCATTTACGGCATGGAAAAGCTACGGCATTGCTCTAACTCCCATCCCCCTATCTTTGTAACTCACAAAATGTTCGAATCGTCCAAAAACTAAATACACATTTCATCTTGACAAAGCGGTAGAAGATACAATCGTGAGTAAGAGACCAAATGCAGAGCTTTAGGTATAAAAGAACAGAGCGCTCAAGGAGTGCTCAAGGAGTGCCCAAGGTGTGTTTTATGGATGCTCTCAGAGTGCTCGGAAACCATGCATTGAGTGATTACCACTTAAGCGACTGTTATCCCAGTTATATAAGGTGTCTTGTTTTTAAACCTTTGATATACAAGTTATAGTTAGTGTGAAAATCAATTGTCGATGAATGTTATATTTTGAAAATAACACAATAAAAATATAGAAAAGTATTTTGCTCCTTATTGAAAACCTTCGAGGAAATGTTTTATACATTTTAATGTTTTGGATTTCCTTTTACCTCATGCAAAAAGCATTACGGATAAACAGATGAACATAAGGCAACTGTGACTTGTCGTTAATCAGACACTATAAATATTATCGTTGGTTTTACAAACACACATAAAAAAGTTGCAGAAGTTGCGATAAGGTCAAAAACAGCAGAGAAAAAACAAAATCCCTACAAACCGCAAAAAATGTGTCAAAAAGTTGAGATACTCTCTTCTTTTTTAACATTGAGATTAGACAATACATGCTACACCACCATTTGCAGACACACATGCAAATCTATCGGCGCTATATGAATAAACAGAAGTGCCTAGAAATTGAAAAAGAAAAATTCAAACCATGAAATTTTTCAAATATGTGCTAGAATGCAATTGCAAACCTTTTAGATCAATACACCGTCATAGCGGAGAACCTGAAAACATCATTTTTTTATCACTGGTTGCCAATTTCAAACATTAAAATATTATCATAAAATTAAAAACAAAAATGCATATAACAAAATGCATAAATATAACAGAGAGATGATACACTCTCACAGAAGTGATATGCTTGTTATTGCGACTCTTACCTATATCTGAATAAGTCTATCCAGTGTATTAAACTTAACCAAAATATTTACATAGGGCAGGGACACGACACAAATAAGTGAAAGGATCTCTTTAACATTAATATTTTAACTCGAAGTTTGACTGTAATATATTATAGCAACACTTTTCCACACCATTTCAATTTCACTCCCTTAAGAGAGAGAAAAAAAGAATAATTACTTTGTCTACGCAATAAAAATTTGACATAGGCTTTTAGTAGATGAAAAGTGTTCATGTTTTATTTTCGTGGTTTTTCAAACGGTGTACTGAAGTATTTGGAAGCATGCAAACTCATTTTTCTCTCTTAATATACAAATAGTGCGTGCTTTGAGACCTTTACACTACGAAACAAAAATATATATATCTCTTAAACACGAAAAAAATTACATATCCCATAACAAAACCAGCACATTATAATGAGGTCTTTTATTTATATGTTAATAAGTTATCCATCGTATTTAACAGTCGTAGTCTATTTATGTGGTGTGGAGAGGCTGCAACAAAAATATCAATCCAAACGAGATGGAAGAAAAGAAAAAAAGGGAATAATGGCTGAATCCTTAGCAAAGCATGCCCATTTGCAAACTATGTTTGCAATTGGGAATAACAGATAACACGTTGTAAGGATTTCAGCCATGCACAATGGCCTTAAAATATGGTACAGTCTTGCACTTTATTTACTTGTGCTAGATTTGCAATTCAAACCAAACGCCTCAGTGACAATGCAATCAGAAATGTCAACCACACGTTAATGAAACAACATCAAATTATTATTATATTACAAGAGAAAATCAAATGGTTTCAGGCTTTAACAGAATGAGCGGTAATCTGCGTCATCCACATGGCAAGTGCGCATCCTTGACCCGAGTCTGAAGATGAAACTCGCTTTATGCCACGCTCTCGTAATGCCATGACCGGGCCAGAAAAGTGGTAAAATTTCAACGCGCCACTGTGGCTGATATTCGCAGGATAATGGAGCCGCGGGGTTTTTTTATCCCTACCCCCTAACCCCCTCACCCCCTCACCCCCATCTCCCCAACAGCCCTCCCCTTGACATCTTCGGGTATTTTGGTACAGGGCAGTTGGCTCAGTGTTTGAAGTTTCTCATGATATTATGTCACGTTGGCATTTCTCACAGGTGTGGCAGGTACAACATAAGAAAGTATAGAATGACCGATAGCCATTGAGAATAATAAGAAATGCCATTTCTATGTACAAACTAAACTAGAGCCTCACTAAGGCAGGACCCCCCGTGAAGCAGTAAAAGTAAAATGAGGTCAAGTCACGATGCAAGGTTTCAGGTTCCTACGACAATCCCTTCTATGAGAAGTCGGCCGGACAAAACATCGTGTCACGGCTAAGTTCAAGTCAAAAATTCACCATATTTAGCAATTTTCCACGACGTCAATTTTCGGCCGATTTTGACAATGCAACGTTTCACATCTTCAATATATATATTTTCACCACGCAAGGTTTCATATCAATCACTTCTATGAGAAGTCGGCTGGACAAAAACATCGTCTCACGGCTAAGTTCAAGAGAAACGTTTTGGATTTTTAACAAGTTCCCACGACGTCAGTTTTTGGCTGATTTTGACAATAATGCCACGCTGCACATGTTCATTATATCTATTTTCACCATATTGTCGGCCGGACAAAACTTAGTACCTTTTGTGGACAGACAGACGGACGGACGGACGGACAGACGGACGGACCAGCTCATAACTATATCCCTCCGTTTCACTGGGAATAATTCGACCCTCTTATATACTCTCACCGACAGATTGTGCTGTTAAAAAATTAACCTCATCACATCTAATGACTTAGGCAATGTTTTAACTTGACTACGTCTCGAAGAGTACATCTATCCCCCCGCGGGCGATATGGTGTGTGTAAGCCTGCTGCGTGTTTACTACGCAAAATTTAAAAGTGGAAGGATAGGTTGACGCAGTGTCTAACATTTAAACGAATCAATCCATTAACCAATAGGCGCGTGAGACTGCCGTAGGTACGCTAAGTACAGCTCCGATTTGGAAAAATCCGCCATTTTGTCAATTTAAGTCCCATCCGGAAAATTCTTGGTCTATGCACTGCGGAAGGCCCCAAGGAACCAGTGTGTAGAATTTGAAGCGAATCCATCTATCAAAGCGGCCTGTAGGAGCGTGAGACTGCCGTATATACGCTAAGTCCACTGCCGATTTTCAAAAGTCCGCCATTTTGTCAATTTAAGTCCCATCCGGAAAATTCTTGATCAATGCATTGCGAAAGGGTCCAGAGAAGCTGTGTACAAAATTTCAAACGAATCCATCTATTAATGCGGCCTGTAGGAGCGTTAGACTGCCGTATATACGCTAAGTCCACTGCCGATTTTCAAAAGTCCGCCATTTTGTCAATTTAAGTTCCGTCCGGAAAATTCTTGGTCACTGCACGGACAGACGGGCAGAAAGACGGACAGACCGAAAAGTTCAAAACTATATCCCTCCGCTCCACGGGAGATAATAAAGTTACGCTTGGGTTTGAAGTCAGGAACATCGCTATCATCTTATCCCGCATACTGGGGTAGACACTATAAATACTTCGCAAGGTTTCGTTGGTACTTGAAATGTTTAGATAATTTGTGACGACACTGTGAACGTTTCGCTGAATGTCGCCATCCTTCTATAATTTGCCGTGACGTAAGACTACTCTTTTGCGAAAAAAAATCAAATTTCAGCTAAAACATACCGAAAACGAACCACAAAACATATCTCCTCCTAAATGGCTCGTACACAAGGTGATACAGACCCAGGCTAAACTACTGAAGGATTCAACACTCCGTAGGTTTTAGAGAAGTGTGCCTCCAAAGCTAGCATTTTACAGCTCTCAGGGAAGAAGCCAAGCACACTTATCAAGCACTTGTGTTTAAAAACAGTATTGCCTAAACATGGCTTAAGACAAAATACTTTGCATGCTTGCCATTTTAATCTGACAACCGATCAACTTTCCCCGACTTAAATTCGAAACGAGCAACTGATCGCAAGAACGTGAGTGCCTGCACACTTGATTTCTATCTGAAGGAGGTAACTGAGGCAATAATAAAGACACGCCTATGTGACACTGTCGGGTTTCTATAAAGGTTGACAACACTGCACAAGAAAGGATAGGAAAAGAACGCTCATCATTGTCAGCTGGTCTCTTTCCTATTCGATAAGATCAAGGTCAAAACAAGGTCATACAGTTTCAATAGCCAGGCACTGATACATTTTTACAGTAAAGTTTTGAATATCCCCACTATTTATAATTAAGGCCATCGATTCAATAAGATTACACCTGCGATATCAAAAAGATGACACAAGAAGTGTGTGCTATGTGACTAGCATTATAGAGAGGCTACATGTGACCACTTATGAACTGTAACTACGGTTAGTTACAGCACCTCAATGGACACTCGCTTTCGTGGAACATTAAGAATCCGCATGCTTGTGGAGAGTATCTACAGGACCCGGCATGCTTGTTGGGAGTATCTACAGGACCTTGCATGCTTGTGGAGAGTATCTACAGGGCCCTGCATGCTTGTGGAGAGTATCTGCAGGACCCTGCATGCTTGTGGAGAGTATCTGCAGGACCCTGCATGCTTGTGGAGAGTATCTGCAGGACCCTGCATGCTTGTTGAGAGTATCTACAGGACCCTGCATGCTTGTGGAGAGTATCTGCAGGACCCTGCATGCTTATTGAGAGTATCTACAGGACCCTGCATGCTTGTGGAGAGTATCTGAAGGACCCTGCATGCTTGTTGAGAGTATCTACAGGACCCTGCATGCTTTTGGAGAGTATTTGCAGGACCCTGCATGCTTGTGGAGAGTATCTGCAGGACCCTGCGTGCTTGTTGAGAGTATCTACAGGACTCTGCATGCTTTTGGAGAGTATCTGCAGGACCCTACATGCTTGTGGAGAGTATCTGCAGGACCCTGCATGCTTGTGGAGAGTATCTGCAGGACCCTGCATGCTTGTTGAGAGTATCTACAGGACCCTGCATGCTTGTGGAGGGTATCTACGGGATCCTGCATGCTTGTGGACAGTATCTACAAGACTCGGCATGCTTGTGGACAGTATCTACAGGACCATGCATGCTTGATGAGAATATCCACAGGAGAAAGCATCTAAAAGTATTTGCAAGAAACTATATGCTGTTGAGATGATCTGCCTCAGTGAAGATGACTGTAAGCAGTGTCTACAGGGGATGGCTTGCTGATGAGAGGATCTACAGGACACTGCTGTTGAGAAAGCTACAGGAGACTGCATGCTGATGACAGGATCTACAGGACACTGCTGTTGAGATAGCTACAGGAGACTGCATGCTGATGAGAGGATCTACAGGAGAGCAAGTTGATGAAAGGATCTACAGTACACTGCTGTTGAGATAGCTACAGGAGACTGCATGCTGATGAGAGGATCAACAGGACACTGCTGTTGAGATAGCTACAGGAGACTGCATGCTGATGAGAGGATCTACAGGAGAGCATGTTGATGAAAGGATCTACACAAGACTGCATCCTGTTGAAGAGATCTCCAATAGACTGCATGCTGATAAGAGGATCTACAGGAGACTGCATTCTGATACAGTATCTACAAAATTCTGCCATCACTCTCTATTAAGCAAAACCTCAGCGCACCATATTTACCTTTTGGGGGCAGCAAATAATCGGTAGTTTAGAAAGTATGTACAGAGATTCTTAATGTCACACACTGTGCCCACAATGGACCTTTCTGGGCGAGAGAGTACAGAAATAAATAGCGCTCTGTCGATCCTACATGGTTCGGCGAAGAACCAACCTCTCGAAGTATATTACAGAGAAAGAGACACGTAATACCGCAGCAAAATAAAACTCGAAAACACTGAAATTTCAATACACTGTTACCATTGTATTTACTTGTTACTTGTAAATAGCGTTAATGTGATACATCTAACACAAACAACACTGAAGTATGTGTTGTCTTGTTCGTAATAAATAAATAAAAAAAAAAACAGAAACAAAAAAAATTCTTTGATGAATGGATGGAAATTAACTTCTACTTTTTAACGGAGACATCCTGTCACATAAACTATCAAATGCGCAGAAAGTGTCTGGTTTTTATCAAAAGTAAAACTATACTTTAATCTAAATTACTTAGCAATTTGATCTTCGTTTAATAGGTTTCACACTGATATGATGCAAATAACTAGATTTCGATTATCGTTCTAATGTGTAGTTGACGTTTTTTTTATTATACACTGAGCGCGGTAAAAATTGACAAGGATTAAATTGCTTTCGGTAGTAACAAGACCACGATAATAACGTCGAACTAGAGACACTGGATGTCAGTGAAACTCACGCTTAAAGGTTCGATTAATTAGAGACGCAACTGTATAAGACGAAGGCTCACCTACGCATTGCTTTTTCAATTTGACGCAATATATGAGATAATTTTTATTATTTTTCTGTCCTTCAAAGTACAGCAAAAATATATTTTAGTTGTTTTTTTTTTTCCTTTTAAGTTTCAAACTAGACCACTAACAGGGGTTGACTGGTAAAACAAACAAGCACACGACCGCAATCATTCGCCTGTATGATAAGCACACTAGCAGGCTCCGCCCATCGAAATGACTGACAGGTAGAGTAATCTGCACGGAGAGTACTCTGCAATTGCTCAATGCCCATACGAAACAGCAGGCTCAAAGGAAGTCTTTGACCTAACATACGATATAATTATTCATGAAATATATAAAAAAAAAATCGGTTTTACATCTATGAACAGCTAAATGTTTTGGATCGATCTAACTAAATAAACAAAGGCGTGAGTTGAGGACAAGGAAAATTTTTATGTTTGCACAATATAATGCAAAGAAAATCGACACGAAGAGAATATGACAGGAAGTACTATCGATAGAATGACCTGAACCCTGTGTGACAGACGTACTGCTGAAAAACACGAACGGACGACAGACAAGGACAGTAGACATTGTCCCCAACTGTTGTACTTCACATGGCCTGCGGTGAAGGCGAGCGATAATGACGGATAATTATTTCAAATTGGGCGTCTGAAAGTTACATACAAATTTCCATTCTGACAATGATAATAACAAATAAGGGTTAATTGTTTCTTTGAAAGTACAAAAGTTACAGTCGTCATCTAACCCGCCGTTAAATTTGTCTGCTGTCATTTCACGTGAAATTTGAACTGTTTTCCTCACAGCGACATGACAGCTGTCGAATAATATGTGACGCCACAGTCGAAATTTTCATTCCAAAACTGACTTTGAAATTGTCAGCGGAAAATTACCTTCTGAAACGGAGTGTTTCTATCAATGGCACCGTTCCATTGGGTTTCTTGAATGGCAGTATTTTTTATCTACTTTTTTTTTTCTTGCTAGATTAACAGTGGTTTCATGAACTCCCCAGGCTATTTCTATCAAATTTACTACTAAATAACATGCACTGATAAAAACCAACGAAAAAGTTTGGTTTAGTTGTTCCAAAAACTTTCCCTGGGGAAGTACGAAGTGACCAAAATATTGGTTAAAGCTGACGTGCCAAGATTCGGATTCCGGTCAAACAAGCAACGTATCGAAACGCAGTAGATTGGCCAGAAGTTGAACTATTACCCAGATTTTATCCGACTTCCCGACCGAAGCACCCTCCTCCCCCCTTTTCATAGAGCGTTGTACATTGCTCCTAGCAACTACTGTTAAAAAACAGCCCCCCCCCCCCCCCACCCCCTGTAAAGTGCCTTTTCTATCACAATTATCGAAGAAAAGAAACTGCGAATAAATCTAAAAATATTTCAGAAAAATAAACAAGCGGGTACCTTATCATATATCAAAAGATGAAAAAGAAGTTGCCCCCTGGTCTTTTTATAAATGTGTCTGCGTGTTGCCCGCCTACATATGTATCACGTTGTCACCACAGTCTGTCTATAGTGCCTTACATTATAACAAACGACACTAGCAAAAGGTTGGAAGACACTACTGCCGTGGAAACCACTCAGTCGTTTACAAAGACGAGAGTGAGGTCACCCTGTACCCACATAAGCGTCCACATAATCTTTCCCCCTGTTTCCCTGCCTTTAATTTGTCTACATATTTATTTATTTACTTTTTATCATTATTATTTGAGGGGCAGGGGGATAAATAAACAGAATTATTTGTGTGGGACACAAACAGACCTTTCGGGCGTCTCTTAGCGACGTTGTCGAGGAAATCAGCGAGGACGGAGAGCTCGTCCTGTAGTTTGAGTGTGATGTCAGAGATGACCTCCTCGCGCTTGGCGGCCGTGCTCAGCAGACTGCCCAGCTCGTCCACCACCTTCTCGTCGCGCTCACAAAACTGCTGCTCCAGCGTGCGGTCGTCTTCCCAGCCGTACTCGAGTTCCTCTGACAACACGCAAACACACCAGTCATAGCACAGTATACCACAGCATACCATTTACAGTATAGCACAGTACAGTCATAAGAAAGATACTACGAGGGAGCGGGGGGGGGGGGGGGAGGAGGGGGGGGGGGTCAATTATTCCACCA
Organism: Protula sp. h YS-2021; assembly: GCA_949752745.1. Taxonomy (NCBI): domain Eukaryota; kingdom Metazoa; phylum Annelida; class Polychaeta; order Sabellida; family Serpulidae; genus Protula; species Protula sp. h YS-2021. The sequence goes on along the minus strand of OX457024.1, from coordinate 36,060,265 downwards.
AACTCAGTTAATTCAAGTGAAGCCTCCCCCCCCCCCCGGGGTTAGACGTAAAGTCAAGCAATCTAATAGTTGTGTAACCACATAGCGCACGCAACGAAAACCAGTAAGCTGCCAGCCCACTGTATATAGCGTACGCAACGTAAACCAGCAAACCGTCAGGCCATTGTACATAGCGTACGCAACGAAACTCGGCAAACCGATTGGAAAAAAAAAACAACCAGAACTTTAAGCGACTGTTACTGCGTATGCAAAGATCACTACAAGCCCACGTGACCATAATTAGTGAATGCACAGAACATGAAGAAATCGCCAGATGACCGTAATTAGTGAATGCACTGAGCATCACCAAACCGCCAGTTTGCTGTACTTAGCGAATGCCAGGAAAACTTGCACATCTTATTGGCAAAAACAGAACAACTACAATGCTATGGAACGGGGAGGGGGCGATACATTTGTTACTACTTTTATAATGTGCAATGACAATGTCAACGATCTGCAATGATAACCAGGGGTTATTTTCCTTTGTGGGGGGGGGGGGGGGGGAGGAGGGGGACACTAGCGAACATTCCCAACATGACTGTCTGCAGAACAGACTTTTTTAGTATATCCGTCTGGGTGATGCAATAGTTTTTTCCTTTGATCTATTTCCATGTTATTCATTGTAACGAGTTCCCTTATTTGTGCGCTTATTTTCTTTACTTTTTTACGTAGTCTTATTAACCTTTGATCATAAAAATCGTAATCACAAGTAAAAAAAAGTCTCAGGAAGAAACCAATAACGGTTCCTCATCCCTGAAAATGGCACCAAGTCTGAACATTCTTTCTAGCCTATTATTTAACTTTAAATATATCACGCAAATAAGAATTCAATTTATTTCTTTTCGTATTTTCTACTGTATAGTCTGTTCAGGGAGACACTACCACCAGTTTCAATGTTGCTGAAATTACATTTTTGATAATAATTCAGGCAGAAAAACTAATCCTTTACTTTGTGGCTAATACTGACTTGAACATTTGTGAGTCGAACAGTTGGGACTCACGACTATTCGATTTCCGTTAATACTAAGAAATTTTCCTGATGTACAGCGCAAAATAGACCTGACTAGTCGAGCATTTGGCTTGAGCCTTTCTTTTTCCTTCTGTCACGAATCAAGTCACGACTGTTTTTACGTGGAGTTTGAATCCTGAATTTCACTTATGTCCGTTATTTTAGTATTGAACATCTTAACAAAATCTGAGAAATTTTCAAATCTAATTTTTAAAAAGATGTTTAGAAAAGCAGGAAAGTAAATGACTATAATTTTCGAGCGTGAAATATGAGAAGAAAACCACTCAATTTCAGAAACTTTTGAAACTCTGCAGAAGTTTGTGAAGAAGAAATACCCGAGTTTTATAATTTGATTGATATATTCTCATTTCAAATCATAGGCCCCTAGACATGAAATTAAATTTTAGAGGATACATGTATTATGATGAAAAATAAAAGCCCTAAAAACAACATCGCAACAACCTTGAAAATTTCCATGGAACTGGGGTGAGAACCGAATAGCCATTTAAAGCTTGTAGCTAACAGCACGGGCTATTAAAGGTTTACTTACGCTGAAACCAAACATAATAAGATTTATTTGAAGCACAAAGATTTTTTTTTTTGGAGGGGGGGGGGCAGGGGGAGGAGTTCAGTGACTTCTGCAATCACTGCTCTTGTTTCATTTCTTCTCTGAAAGGGCAAATAAGTTGAAAGCCTATATTATTGGAGTAGGATGAACAGAACAGTGTTATATTTTAACGCCATAAAAATGAACGGCGTATCGAGTCCGGAACATTAGGAGTGCCAGTCAGTCAATATATCAGAGATAATCTCTAACTGGAACAGATGATGCCAGCAGGTGGGATTAGATTTGTCAGAAGTAAATAGAATGTTATATCCAAGCACAAAGAACGGATATTTGCGTAATCTAAAAAAATTGCAGGTGTGATTGGGAAGAGCCACCAGCCTTCTCCATGGATCCACCACTGGCACTGTAAGTGCTTCTTAACTCGAAAGGCAGGACCCGATATAAAGCTAAAACATAATCTAAAATTGAGTCTTTCAATTGAACAATATTGCCGCTCAAATTTAATGCCCGCTACATATTTTATCGAAAGAATAAAACGACACGACAAAAACCTTTCACATTGTATTAAAGTGCTTTAGAAGTGCCTCGCATGTATGTTTGAATATATTCTGCTTAAAGCAAAAAAGACACAATTACGAAAAGGGAAGGCATTTAAGAACACAAAGCGTTGTAATAGTTTTAGAAAGCAATTTCGTCCCACCTTTCTTTCATATTCTTTATGTAACGGATGTCTTCCCTTTTTAAAATAGCACACTTTCTGAGATGAAATACTAGTTCATCATAAGTGGAGTTCTTTTTGGCTACTAAATTTTTCTCACTAGTATAATAAACAGCTTGCAACGATCGAAATTTTAAATGTGACTGTTCTTTTACGTACAACTCTAATAAAAATTTACTGTATAATATTGTTATTTATTCCAAATCTGTATATTTTAGGAAGAAAATGGACTTTGTTTTGCGGCAGCAAGCCATAAGAATGGTGGATAGTGAAGTAGATACAGTGCTCTAATTTTCTATGTCAGCACGTTAGAGAAGAAAGCCCCATATTTTTTATACGTTTGTGAGTTTTCCTCGTTAGCTGAGCTTGAACCATAGCATACTAAATGATAGCCGTATAATACTTACCTTACCCCCCCCCCCCCTCACCCACTCCCCCTGAGTCTCCTAGCTGGCTTAACTTAGCAACAATATAATAAATAATCAAATTATTTATTATGTTTCTAAAATCACACAAATTGGTTAAAAACATTAAATAATTTTTCAACCATCTGGAGGAAATTTGTGAAGTACTTCTGTATATCAGAACGGTTTTATTTCCAAGAGCCCTCAGCCAATAGCATGGATATCACTGTGGGCGAGTTACCTTTTTGAGATATGGCCCAGAGAAAAGCAGCATTTAGGTGTCGTGGAATGGGGAGATGAAAGGTTGATAAAATAAACCTCACATTACATATCAACACTATATATACTTTCTTCCTGTAAGGTTTGGTGAAACTCCAAGAAAAAGTATTAAGTGCGACGGACGGCCAGACGGACGGACATTTGACAAACTGAATCCCCCGTTGCACATCTACACTATACATAGTTTCTGCCTATAAGATTTGATGAAGATCTGATAAATAGTTTTTGAGATATCGCCCGTACAAAAAAGTTTAAAGTGTGACGGACGGACAGAAGGAGGGACAAGTGACAAATTGAGCCCCCCCCCCCCCCCCTCGCACATCTACACTATACAAACTTTCTTCCTGTAAGGTTTTGTGAAGCTCTGATGAACAGTTTTTGAGATATCACCCGGACTAAAAAAGTTTACGGACAGACAGACAGACGGACAGACAGACGGACAGACAGACCGATAGCAATAGCCTTCAGTCAATATTGGCTGAGGGCTAAAATCAAGGCAACAAAAACAAAGCTTTATAAAATAAACGCATTACATCGTTCTGCTTGTGTGACTGTATTTACCCAAAAAATACAGCTCAAAGTCCCTTGCCAGAATCGTCCTATTTCCTCTGTTCCTGATGCTAGTCCCATTAAAATATTAAATATTAGCTGAAGAAGCATAAAAACATAAAAATAAATTCTGCTGCAGCGATTCAAAACTCCTTGATGAACCGTTTCCTCTAGTGAGAAACATAGTTTGCTGAGAGTAAAATCGTTGGATGCCCCTTCAATAATAAACGGGTCAGAAAATTGGAAAAAGGTTAAATAACCATGCCAGAACAGTCCTCACGTTTTGGTTATCCATAAGTGCCAATGAAAGGACTAAATATAAAGCAAACGCACAATGTTCATCCAAACCAAGCCAAACGCGTGAAAAAAGACAAGAAGAGTATAATCTGCTGATCATGTCATTTGATACTCACTTTCCTCTATTAGCACGAAAGTGTAAATAAGCCTTTTAGAAGAAAAGAAAGACGACCTGGGAATCAGAGTCGCATGCATGTTAGAGACCCCTCTGTAGTTTTTATCTCAAAAATCACACACCACCTCCCGCGGTAAGACAGACGATTCTGTTTAAATGAACAACTTAGCAACAAATCTCGTCTCTATGATTTCATAAATATTCGACTCTTATTGCACCTTAAGAGACTAAAAAATCACTGATACCAAATAAATATTCTACAAAGACGTATCTTTACAGTGAAGTGATAAAATTTTCAATAGCAAAATAAATGCTTTATATCAGAGGCTGAAATATAATATGTATATTTGCACTTCAAAGGTCATCAGGAACTTTGAGACACTGGTACGAAGTAGTATTATTGGTATTCTAAGTGCGAATTTAAAAACCCGCCAGTCGAAGCGTTCCTATTTTGCGTATCAGTAGCAAGATAAAAGGACACAAGGCGCATTGGCTTTTTGCTTGCGTTAACAAAACTTTACGTCTAATAAATTAGCCACAACGTACGCTGCATAAAAGATGGTGAAATTGCGTGTCCTTTTAATTAACAACCCAACACGACCCGTGACTGCGGAGCACAAGTAGTTACATTGTCGTATGTAGTGGGTCTTGAAGTGACAGATTTCTTTTACATACTTTTTGAAACGTGTAAATGTATATGATAAGTTTTATCTAACTTCTATCCATACAGATAATTCAACACCCACTTAGCATCTCCAATAAATGCAAAATATCTTTTTCAATGGAGTTTTTAAAGATATAAAACCTCTCACACTTTTTTTTAAAAAAGCAATCGAAATTCTATGGCAACACCTCTTCTAACGCTATTCTTTTCTTTAAAATGTAGCTTCTTTTTTAAGCACTGCTAACTTCACAATTGATAAAAACTGGACCGCAAATATGTTGCTTAGCCATCTTAAGACCGCATGATTAGTTGAAACAATTAGGCCGGTCGCTGGACCGTAGGGCTCTTGAAATCAAGAAGAGGGCTTGATATCTATCCTTCCACGTACAGCTAGCAGATATCTAAGCACTGGGGTGATGTGCCAATGTATATAATCAATCGACGCGTATAGTAGCAATCTTGTTATTTAATCTAAAGGGTCAATAACACATATTAAAGAGAGTATGTGACAAAACGTACAGATTCAAGCACCAGTGCGATGCGCCACTGCACCGAGTGATACTCAAATTAAGGTACTTCTGAGTTCATCTAATGTGCCTTTGCATGTTTTTGAGCATTTGCACCAAGGGGCAATGAACGCACGCTCGCACGGTCCAGTGAGTACCTGTCTTGTGTGCAGTGAAACGCCAATGAAGGTAAGCGATGCACGATCGACCATGAACTTTACCAAAGCCGCGGTAATGGGTGTTCAGTGAAATATTAAATGAATGTTGTAATGTGCAAAGGTAGTAGGAATTCCGCCATTATATGCTTTCATATTTTGTCCCGTAAGTATATCCTCTGAGCAAATCGAATGGAATGCAGTTCATGCGAAAACATCACCTTTCAATATTAGCCTGAAAGCATCGCTTGCATCGAAAATATTTTGGTACGTCTGACCTGTGCACATTTCATTCATCACTCCTATCTATATCGTGTTCTTGCAAGATATCGCTTATTACACTTTATTTTAGTTCGAGCAGTTGACGGTACATTTTCCTTTGTATCACTTGTGTAACATACATTCTTTTTTCGTAGTTATACAAACGTTAAAGGCGAACGATAGGGTTCATATTTAAGTCTCCAACTAGTCATATACCCATAACGGAACATAGTAACAGCATCAAGAAAAAAAACAAGGTCGGATATCGCCCAGTTATGCAATATAAAGGTTAATAGAAATGCTGTGATCTGTCGAGCTGTGATAAGAGACTCCTCAAAGTGGGTAATCTATCACGAAACTCTAAGACGAACGTCTCCATTGATTGGCAGGTGTACAAAACTTTTTTTTAAGTTATCTCACAAAAGTGCTTATCATATAATGTCATAAACAATCAAAACTTCATAACTTTAAATCAGAAATTTAAAACTTTATGTAGCCAAAATATTTCCCCTATACTTAGGCAACTCAAAAAGTGGTTAGTTTTAATGTGTAATCTGTCACTTATGACTTTTATTTTAATACCGAAGACAGTTTTAGGCCACTTAACAACCATATAAGGCATCACCTATACACAGTTGATGACTGTTAACCTGAACCCACCGGATGCAAACAACATTTCTTAATTATCTAGACAATCCTTTTTCAACGTTGGGACATATTAGAATTATGTGTTATAATCTGCTTTTTAAGAAAGAAACACAGACATGAAAACACTCAAATTCCACAGACTATGCCAGTGCTTCACATTGATAGTTATTCTGGGCTTCATGCATAACTGTATGTCTGGTCTGACAATGTACACAAAGATTGTAATCAGACCTACGCATCAAGAGCTATCGCTTAAAACGCTGCTCTTCTTTTGGGCCCTTTATCATTAACTCCCTCATAACGATCACTTAAGCTACCACGCATGAATAATATATCACCGTTTTGTTGAAATATCATTTAATGAGGACATCAAAACATTAACAAAATGACTTCTATGAGACCAACAAAAATTCGCCAGTCTTCTTTGCACCATAGAAATAATTGCATATGTTTTAGTCACTTAAAAACCTAAATGCCAAACATTAAACGAAGACTGAGAGCTCTAGCTAAAAACAAGATGCACACTTGCAAGCATAAAAATGGACCGAATTAAATAGAAGGTCAAACAGCAAGGTACGCTGAGGTTGATAGCCAAATACCCACATTCATTCTGAAACACTCAACTCGATATTATTTGCTCGGTAAATCTTTAGGTCGAAAAATAAATGACAGACCTGTATGTACAAAACTAATGAACATAAACAGGCTATTAAACTGAGAATGGTGTGATGTGGATATGACGCAAACTGCTCAGTTACAGCTCAATGCATAATGAGAATCTATATCTCAAAGGCGAAATATTATGTTCTTCTTTCGAGTAGAATTTTAAAGCTTTTAAATGTGTTTTTAGTCCTTTCAAAGATTTAAAAAACCTTTCTAAGAAAACGTTTAACCAGTTTAGAACCCTTTTCTGTAAAAAGAACACAGCTCTGCTGCTAACTCTATGAAGGGACTCCTCAACTCTCCCTCCCTCACCAACAATTGTGCGTAACCCACAGGTGATACTATGTATAAGCCCTGAGACCAGGTTAGATTTCGCAACGTTTATAAAGCAACACAAGCATTTCACTTCGCTCAGCCTGTTTGATGTATGCAAATAAAGCATATGCATAATTTATGCATGCGAGGTGTGGCTCTTGGCATATGCCAGAGGGTAAGTGAGCAATGTTTCCGCTGCGCTGACGCATTGCATACGTTGATGTAAAATCAGTTTTTTTGCTTCGCGTTTTGACCAGGAAAATGAAAAAGAGGTGCGTAACTTCACCACACTTTGCAAAATGCGGTAGTCCTATAACTAATATGGTCAAAGGAGAAGCAGAGACAAATGACGGACCACTGAACATAAACCAGAAATGTGTATGTTTGGAGCACGTATCGCCTGCCTAAACTATTACATTCTGAAACATTCTATACATATTTTAAAGATATAAGGCGAAGACGCCTGCCATAAACTTTCAATTCCTACAGGTTTCGGGTTGATCGAAGCAAAACCGACGGACCGACTGACACCGGTCTCAAGAGGAGGTGCACAACTAGGTCCCATAAGCTTTCAATCCATATAGGTTTCAGGTTAATCGAAGTAAAACCCTAGGACAAGTTTAGTTTAAATAATTCCGTCTATGAGTGTGTACGCACGCACAACGGGCGATTTTTTTCTGAAAATCACCTTATTTCATCATAGAAACTCGTTTCCAGGTATTACCTGAAATTTAGATTTTGGTCTCGCACGCACGGACAAGTCAATTACTATATGATCCTCCAGCTATCTCCGGGCGGGCGATAAAACGCCCGAAAGTATTTCAATAAACCCTTTGCAGGTCTTTGCACTGTAAAACCCAAGTGTTAAAAAAGTATAAACTGTGTATTCTGAAGCATATCACCTGACAAATAAAAAGCTGTAGATTCTAAACTAAATTTCATATTGAAAAAATAATATTCAATATAATCAAGATGCAGCACAAACATCCGATCGCAGACACAGATAATTCAGCTGTTTAAATAGTTCTGAAACCAAATAAAAAATGGCGCATCACAAAATTCTGAGTATGCTTTTATGCTGGACTGCTTGAACATAAACTTAGGCATATGTAACATTGCTGGAAGATGCATAATATTTTGTTTCTAGTGTATCTTTCATCTGCTCAGCTAAAAGCAATGTATGCCTGCACATATTATGCAACGAGCCACTGTAAAGATACTCGACTTTGCTTCCATATCTATAATTTCGTGCTTTTTTGGTCAATACTGAATAATTAATTATTGCACTTTATTACAAATGTGTTTACTGATTTAGCTATAGCTTAACAAGAACATCAATATACGAAATCCATTTCAATTTGCGGAAAATCAAATAACTTTCAACCGATACCAATGCTATAATTTCAATATGGATTGAAACACACGTGATCAAAGTAACATTGTAATCTCTTTCAACAACGAAAATGGATATTTTGCGGGAAATCATTTGCAACTTAAGACCGGTTTCTTTGCCAGGACGAAGAATATAATATTCAGCGACTTAAAGATCTGTTTGTTCCAAACACTGTAAAACTCAAAACTTAAATTTGCACATACAAGGGAAGAAAAATAAGAAGGAAAAGAACAAAAGAGAAAACGAAACTGTGGGATGATACCATATTACCTTATAGCACAGGACACAGCAGTGACACGAAGTCAGACTGCAATACTGTCATTGCTATATTACTGGGTTGTGCAACAATTCTTCTGAGGTTTTCTTATTTAACACTTGACAAGTCTGTGACTTGGTCAAGGCCTATGACAGTAAAATCCATTATCTTGTCTTAGCTTCTTCTCTGACTCCCCACTCCCCAGGACCACAAAATTGTGTACGTGTAGAACTTGATCTGAGGGTGTGCATCCCCTCTTTTTTTGTCTACAATTTTGTTTTCATGCTTAAAACCCCTTGTGAACACAGCTGGTTTTAGAATACATAACAACTAACGGTCGAGCCAAAAAACACAGCTTGTGGGCGTTACGCGAGCTCCGCCCGGTATTTCACATTTTAGCCAAATGCTACTACATTTTAGCCAAAATAAAATCACAATTCAGCCAAAACGTCATTACATTTTAGCCAATTTACACACAATTTACACACAATTTATGACATTGCATAACTGAAACTATAAAATCGCACTACAGTAGAGTTTCGCTAATGCGTAGTTTACACTTCGGTCTTCGCCTTTTACTTGTGACCCATTGCAGAGATGAAGTGGCTGCGAGGAATTTCTCTGTGCAAAAATTTGTCGAATAAGTCTATCGCGCTTTTTGTCTTTGCTTTTTCCGCGCCTGTTTGGGGCATTTCGACGTCTAGACTCCTGTTTTGATGTAGGTTGTGGTCAGCAGCTTACGCACAGCATCGAAGAAGAGGAAAATATTGAGTTTGGAGTGGTTGAACTGGCATTGTAATTTCTATGGAAAGTCTCAGGGCCGTTGTTTGTTCTACGCTCAGATGATGGTGGCTCTGTCAAAAGATGTGGGGGGGGGGGGCGTTGGCGGTGCAGTCAATGTAATTATCCGTCAGATAATCCGCAAAAAGTTTTCTGGCATGCATGAGCGTGGTCATGAGGGATCGACAGCAGCTGTACTCTTAGCGAAGATGATGTAATATCGAGATATTGATCATGGCTAAAACGTAGTAAATATTTTGGCTAAAATGTAACTTGGGTGGTGGAGCATTTTGGCTAAAATGTGATACTCCCAAATGTCTAAAATGTGATGTGATATAGAGAAAAATTGCTAACAAAGTAGTTGAGCCAACATAACCAAGCAGATGTACACGGTTTATGAACGGAATTCAAGCTGTGATGTTTGCTAACATATCAATGGCATGACAATTTCATGAGAAAAAACTTGTCGAAATAAAACAATTGACATACTAATAAGCCCAAAATATTAATATTATTTGAGAACGGGGGTGGGGCATGTCCAGGTGGTTTCAGCCGGAGGGAGTGGGGGAGCTTTAGAGTCATTGAGGAGCGCATGCCAAAATGAGTTTTGCTTTTTAACTTTTAATATTTGTCAAGTGTTGTAGATTACGCTTGCGAAATGCGGTTCTAGTTTGTTTTGAGTTATTGCATGTCCACTACAGTTCTATTTACATCTTTAAATACCATATAAAGATGGGAATTTCATTCTCATGCTTGTAGTTTTAAAACAACACTATCTCTGCACTCTGTTTTTTTATACTTATTTTAAGCACCAAAACCTTTATACAGGACGCGTCACTTTTTACGACAGAGCTCTGCACGCAAGCGGCAATAGTAAATAAACAGTATATTATCTATAGCACTTAACGTTCCTAACAAGATTGTCCTGACCTAAAGAACATTCGAAAGAAAAATAAAATAGATCAGAAAAAAAACGTCAAAAAAAGTGTCAAAAGATATTGGGTTAGACTTTTAACAAACAAGAGCCTCACAGAGACACGATCCCCAGTGTAACGCAGATGACCTATGAAATCGGTGCTAAAGTTGGTTTGCCTTACTATTGCCACTTTCATTACCTTTTTCACAATTCTGCATTTTAAAATTTCAAAGAAAGCTACGATTTATATTGAAAAAAGATATTTCAGCAATTCGTAATATCTGTTTTATCCGTGTGTCAAATTTTTTAAAAAATCAGAAGAAGACACGTCCAATTTTGCAGAAAAAATTATACCAGAACAAGAAGTTTTACCAAATTTCAAAACACCGTAATTTTCATATTTTTTTATGAATCCGAAAAAAATACGTAGCACACCTAAAAAATGTGTTCTATCCTTGTGTGAAATTTCAAAACAATCCGATCTATAGGTTCGGAGATACAGCCCGGACACCATGTTCCATTACGCGGACAAAATTGTTTGAATACTAATTTTTACTAAGTTTTAATTATTGTCATTTTGATAATTTTTCATAAATCGGAAAAAATACGACACTGCACACCTTCAATATGTGCTCTATTCATATGAGAAATTTCAAAACAACTCAATAAATAGTTTGGGAGATCTAGCCTGGACACGACATCGAAAGTATGCTAAGTTCCAATGATCGAAAACAAAATACAGCCATTTTGACAATTGTTTTATGAATTCAAGGAAAAGTGTGATGTTGCACACCTTCAATATGTGCCCTATCCGTGTGTGAAGTTTCAAAACAATCCGACCTATAGTTTCGGATATATGGATCGGACACGAATGGAGAAGGAGGGGCGGACGAACAAGCTCATCACTTGGTAACACGGGAGATAACTACACTTTGCAGCTAAGAATGACAATTAATTGCAGTATTATCATTGCATCCATTCATTTATTTCTTATTTTAATCCTGTGGTAAAAGATCATAATACAAACCAGAGCTTCAGTGAGGCAGGATCCCCCGTGTGACATGTAATGTCATTGAATGTTAGTAAATTCGATGAAATTGAAAACCCTACATTGCCAAAGAATTTTTAATCGATTTAAAAAATGAAATGACACTGTACATCTGCAATATATATATTTTTACTGCATAAAATTTCAGAATGCTCCGTGCAAACAAATTCCCATAAAAATAATACACTTTTCAGAAGTCGTATTTTCGACAATTTCTAGCCGATTTCAAAAATAATGCAACGTTGCACATCTGCAATATATATTTTTTCACGGTAACTGCCCATTTGTCCTACGGCCCAGTTCTCCTACGGCCCAATTCTCCTACGATTTTGATTTTTGCACGCTCAGTTGTCCTACGGTCCGATTCTCCTACGATTTTGATTTTTGCACGCTGTTGTCCTACGATTCTTTTACACATTTCGCCTACGGCCCAGTTCTCCTACGATTTAATTTTCATAACTTTTTTTAACCAAATGTCCTACGGCCCAGTTCTCCTACAATTGGAAGTTCGCATGCTTCGAAATGCCATTCAGTTATGGCGAATAATTCAAAGCTTTTTCAACTCAGCTAAAATTAATATATCAAAGCAATAACTTTCTTATAATTAGTACTTCCAAGCAAATACAATTCACCTGTGATCAGTGCTTCAAAGCAGTTGCAATTTACCTATAATCAATTCAACGAAGCAATAATACTTTATCAAAAATCAGTATTTCAAAGCAATTGCAACTATCCTGTAATCAGTGCATCAAAGCTATTTAATTTCACCTGTGATCAGTGCCTCAAAGCAATTGCAAGTGAAGTACAATCTGTACTAACTGCATTGCAAGTAAAATAACCCAGAGTTGATGGGATATGGCTAAAAGTTCCGGAGTAGGGATTTATGAGATAATCTCCAAATTGCCAAAATTCGGTATAAAATCCCCAAAATTTTTACACTGGTTGTCAAACATCCGCGATGTGCCTTACGTTGTAAATGGAAAGCAAAAAGGCAGTGAGCTTCTGATCTTCAACGTTGGCAAATACAACAGAAATCTTTCAACAAAAGTTAAGATTCATTGGTGATGTTCACGTAAACCACTTTGCACAGCATCTCTTCAGACCAATATGTTTGAAAAGGTAATATAAAGAGCTTCGAAATAGCAGTTATTCCGTGTAATTGCAAGTAGAAACGATTTTAGTTGTAACTTGTACATAGTTTTAAGGATTTTAGTTTGTAAATCCATGTTATTACGATTTAAAAATAAATAGCTTCAAAATGAGAAGTTATTTTTCCTGAGTTTAATTCGAGAAGCATGCGAACTTCCAGGAGAAGTGGGCCGTAGGAGAAATGGGTAAAAGAATCGTAGCAGAATTGGGCCGTAGGACAACTGAGCGTGCAAAAATCAAAATCGTAGAATAGGGCCGTAGGAAAACTGGTTCGTAGGACAAATGGGCTGGTCATAGGACAAATCATTTTCACTGCATAAAATTTCGGAACGCTGGATCGAATAGTTTTGCAGAACTCGTCTGGACAAAAATTTCTCCGTGTTAACAAATTTCCTGAAAAACAGCCATTTTTGACAGGTCGCATTTCTGAGAATTTTTGGCCGATTTCAAAAATAAATCGTTGCACCTTCAATATACGTTCTAGCCGTATGCCAAAGGAAAAAGCTACACGACAAATACTTTCGGAGATATAGCCGGACACGAGGGCGTACGAAAGCAGACAGACAAACGGACAAGCTGAAACCTATATCCCCTCGTTACACAGGGATAAAAAGCATTTGCTTTAATAAATAGCAATTTAACTTAGAATTCGGAAAAAATCGGTGATTCTGGGCTATACCATACACTCTCCTAATAAATGCGGTTTAATTATACATATGGGGTATCGAAAAATGTTAACGGAAAACAAGGTAGAGAGAAAAATAGCAAAAGATTTTTATTTTCTCAGGGGTGTAATCAAGCTCAATTTTTTTCAAAGAAACAATCTTGCATGCTTACATCAACTGAAGTCCCCTCAATATCACAAATACCACAAGATGCCAGACTTTGTGCCTGCTTCGGGAGGCTATATAACCCCTGTGCTCACATTACGGGCGAATTAGAAGCCTGCCTGCACACATTACAGGTGCCTGTGCTCACATTATAGGCGGATTAGAAGCCTGCCTGCACACATTACAGGTACCTGTGTTCACAATATAAGCGGATTAGAAGCCTGCCTGCACACATTACAGGTACCTGTGCTGACATTATAGGCGGATAAGAAGCCTGTCTGCGCACATTACAGGTACCTGTGCTGACATTATAGGCGGATTAGAAGCCTATCTGGGCACATTACAGGTGTGCTACTCAGGTATCACTAGAACAATATGTAAACACAGGCAAATTAGGCGTGTTCATATTCAATATGAAAATAATTACAAAGCAGGACAGAAGCTTTGCCTTGATGGATACACGTATCCCAAGCATGAAACCAAAGATGAGCACAGTCGCTGGAGGTGCATAAAACTGTCACTAGTTTCCTCGTGGATTCCTGCACGATGCGAACGTTTGTTTTGCTACATTTAATTCACCGTCATTTTCTTAAATTTTCTCCTCCTTGTGGCGTGCACGAAATAATGAAATCGGACTATTATTTAAGAATTAAAATACTTTCAAGTGAACAGGATGTTTCATTTGGGTGGGCTTCGTTTTTTATCAAACGAAGTGTTAAAATTATGTTTCATTTTCGTAACTTTACACACAAAAAATGCCACAGAAACAGATTCCTTTTAAATAAAAAAAAAACATTGAAGCTAAAAGTAAAATTTATAAGTGGAACATCTAGGAAAACAAAGCAAGAACATGATGTTAAATATCTTTATTTCTCACATGACAGTAACACTATATTCTTTATTATTTTATAATTGCATGTCATCATAATAAAACCTTGCAGAATGCAACAGTAGAAGCAAAGTGGAAAAAACACCAGGATATTACTGTACACCGAAGACAAATTTGACCTATTGTTTAAAATGTTCGTAGCTGGAGAGATCAAATCATGGTCCAGGGGTTACGTCCCACCAGTTAGAAGGTTCACGTGTTAGAAGGTTCACTACTTAGAAAGTTCACTAGTTAGAAGGTTCATCACTTAGAAGGTTCACTAGTTAGAAGTCCCAGTTGTCAGAAGTTCCATTAGCTACAAGGTTAAAAATTTTAACACAGAGCAGTTATTCAGGAGTCTTTTTAAGTTCTTTCTAATCAAAGACTGCTTGATCAGAAGCAAAAGAAAAAAAAACATCAGGTGCATGGGTGTCCAAAAGTGTTACGGTAGCCGCTGCAAACAGTCGTTAATCCCCGCGTGAACAGGAAGGCAAACTCATCTGGGGCTAATCTTTACCAGCAGTGGGTATCAAAACAGCGCATATATAAGGGACGCAAAATGCCGTTGTAAGTATGATCATTGTTTCGTATATGTTCTTTTTTATGAAAAATGATAAAAAGGGTATCCAGACATTTCGCATCTGGACATCTCGCATCTGGACATCTCGCATCCAAATGAAAAAGTGGACATCTCGCATCCGTGATTTTGGTCTGCTTTTAAGGGGGAACTTTAACACTGTGTTTGGGAAACTTCATACAGAAAATAAATTACAGGGGTTTCCAAAACGTAAGTTATTTGAGTAAAAATAAATTATAAGCGAGATTTTGTGCTTGACGATATTAACAGGGGTTTCCACAACGTAAGTTATTTGAGTAAATCAACTGAAAAAACTCAGTTTAGTTTACGGATTAATTCAAGAGTTAGACTTACATTTACACTCAGTGAATGCCAAAGTGAGTAGTTCAACGTTCGGTGCAGCGCGAATCCACATATGCTAATCCCTCGAAAGAGGAACTTAAAAGCATGTAGGATTTAATGAACGTGCGGGGGATCAGTATTAAGAATGAATCCACATCCACTAACCCCACTGATCTATTCAATTTTTAAAAATTTATCTTTGATGCACGGTTTGGAAGGGAAACGTGCACAGGTTCGAAAATGCGACGGGTAAGATGTAGTCACGAATCCACATCCCTTAAGGTAGGGTATATAAAGGGAAGATATTGAAGTCCAAAATCATGGGTTTTGCTATTGAATGGTAAAATTAGAATGGAATTCATCGAAAGTATTCGGGGCAAACCTAAGCTTTATCTCGATGGTTTCATACATACGAACACCAAAACGAACAAATCTGGGCGAATTTACTGGAGATGCGTTCGTAGCCAGACTAACTGCAAATCAAGCAAAAAATCACGGATGCGAGATGTCCACTTTTTTATTTGGATGCGAGATGTCCAGATGCGAGATGTCCAGATGCGAGTTGTCGGATGCGAGATGTCCAGATACGAGATGTCCAGATGCGAGATATCGCGGATTCGATAAAAAGACATGGCGCAGTTAATTGGTGGACCTTGAAAAAACATTTCAAGACATGTTGATCCATTGTTACTTTAGATACTCAAAGAAAACAGTTACAAAAACAAAAATTCATTGGCGATGCTGAGGGAAAAATGGTACAGGTCGTCTAAAAACAAACAGACATAATCGTTTTGTGTAGACTGTATTAGAGCACCCCTCTTCCCACCCCCTTCCCCCACCCCCCCCCCCCCCTCGCCACTAGTACCCTTCCTGTAGAGTCCGCACGGTCACGACCCCGCCCCATAAAGCTTTTATCGTTAACAGATGAGATTTGTATATAATCGATAAATAATAAATATAAGAAGTGAAAAAGTTGGTTTCATTTAGTTGGCCTGCGATTTGACTTTCCCTGTTGAGATAGTTTTACTGGCCTACTTCAAAATTTCAAGAACATTTTGAAGTTACAGTTTTGCAATTACACCCTTAAGCAACGCTTTTTGATTGTCAAGTGAATGGATCAATGAGGTAAAACTTCAATGGCCAATTGCAATGATATCAGATGCCCTACAATCACAATTAATCACACATACATCAAAGGCATTTTGATTTTAAACAATTACAAACCTACAAACAAAGGTCAAAGCAAATTCTTGACTAAAGAAAACATGATTAACCAGTTTATGTAAATGACGGGAGAACTGGGAAAGTCAAATCGCGGGACAAGTGGGCCCTGGGCCAACTGGGATATAACAGATATTTTAAAAAAACATTTGAACCGTTGCTTCTCGATTATTTTCGTTGGTTCACCATACATTCAATGAAACTATTTTGGTGGTCAAAAAAATTAAACTTATACTATAGATAGTCAAAAAAGTCACGAAACGGGGACCAACAGCTGCAGTTGAACAACTGGTGTTTTACTTATCCAGCAGCTGAAATCACCATGATTATTCAACAGTTACGTATTTATGGAAAGCAAGAACTATAGATAAACGCCATATCAATACTTACGGGGTACATACAATTTGACCAACCGCAATTTGACCAACCACAATTTGACCAACAGAAATTTGACCAACTGCAATTTGACCAACCGCTTAATGGAAAAACTGACATTTGACCAACTTTCAGTTTTAGATATACATAACCTTGTAAATCTAGGAGTTCGAGGTTTCGTAAGATAAAGTTATTTCAAATCATTCGCATCAAAGAGATGTGCGAATCCCCTCTCTGTCACTGAGTGTCATAAGGCTGAGTTCCACGTGCCCCGTTAATCTCCGTAATCTGGCGTTATACAAGGCGTTATACAAACAAACCCAGATCTGGTGGAAGCTTTGGTGTCATCTCAGGTACGTGTTTTATGTGAAGTTTTGCGAGGATAAGAGATTACTACCATCCCGGTACATTTGGACAGTACTTTTACTTGTAGTGTTATAACTGGTTAAATGTTGCTTTTGTTGGAACATTTGTGATTGCTAATGTTTTACTGATAAGTGGTACGAAAAACAATAAATTATGAAGTTGGTCAAATGTCCGTTTTTTCATTAAGAGGCTGGTCAAATTGCGGTTGGTCAAATTTCAGTTGGTCAAATTTCGGTTGGTCAAATTTCGGTTGGTCAAATGTCCTACACCCCAATACTTACATCCCCATAACATGACAAACTTATCACTTCTATGAAAACAAACTTGTCAAATGCCGCACTCAAACCTTGATATTATACGTAATGGTTCACAAAGCTAGAGGGGTAATTTATAAAGAAAACTTTCCTGGAATGCGAATCGTAATGACCGGGCACTATGCAATTTTAAAGACCCCTGCAACGATCTGAGGCGAGGTGTTTACCCTTGGGAAGAAATACACGGCACTGGTCGTTTCATGTGCTTATGTCTTTGAGCTATCAGCGCGGCAGGCAGTCTTATTGTTGAAACAAATACGTCACCATGAATAATGGAAGTCAAGGAAAATGAAAAATGAAAATGAAAACTTAGAAAATAGCGGGCAAGGACGGTGATGGATTATGCTAAGGGGCTTAAAGTGCATGGCTTGATTAAGACATATGTTATTACTTTACACATTAAACCGGTGTTGTGCATTTTAATCTTTTATTTGTCAGCGCCGCGTAATTAAAATCACCGCCTATTGAACAACACCTTTCGAAGAGCACGCCAAAACAATGCCAACACCACAGCAAACGAAATAAAAACGAATATAAGGTGAACATTTCCCTATAAGTCATCCCTGTTGAAAGAATGAAAAATGAAAGCAAGTCAGTTTTCTAATGAACTACTTCAACACAAACGCAAAAGGCTATATCAGGTGATACACACACAATAAATAAATAAATAAATAAAATAACATGGACTTATTGTTCCGCAGCGAAGTTAATATTTACGAGGAAAATCATTGGTACATACACAAGTGCATTATAGCCAATCAAAGTGGCGACAATTTAGCCTCATGAAACACATTTCCTTCCACAGAAGTTCAAATCTCGCCTTGCGAAAGCCCGCCCGATGTCAACGGAAACACTTCACCGGGTGGTACCTTAACGGCCTAATTCCCCCTTGACCACAAATGATACATTACAGACCAATGAAGGAGAAATTTTCCCAGTGGATAAAACGTCGACAGCCAAAACGTCGACAAGTTTAAAGGTCTGAGTGGCATGCGGTTAGCGGTTATACGGTCTGAGTGACTTATAAGTGATGGTTATAAGGTCTGAATGGCATACAGGTGGCGGTTATATGGCCTACGCTGCATACCAGTGGCGGTTATACGACCTACGTTGCATGTCGGTGGCGGTTATACGGTCTGTAGGGAATACAAGTGGGTCTTATACGGCCTAAGTTGCATGCAGTTGGCGGTCATATGGCCTGTGTAGAATACAGGCGGCAGTTGTACGGTTTGAGTGGCATACGGTCTCCGTATAGTGGGCCGAGCTGAACGACATTAGACCAGCGACATTGAGTAGAAACTGGCATTTACGACATTTATTCGAAATTATACTTGTGGTTAAGCTGTTTGATCTCTTGCCAGAAGGTTTGTGACTGATTACATTGTTCGTTGCTCAGTTAAGCAGTTCAGCCATCGATCGTGCACAACTGAACCTCCGATTTGAAAGATCTAAACGGGTAACAACGGTATGTCTCGACGCGCATGACGCCAACGTACTTAATCTCGCATCACACTACCGATTTCCCTGCCCCCCCCCCCCCCCTCAGACCGACGTCTTCTTCCTGTTCTTGCAGGACGAACTGAAAGGATGCCGTTACCCATTAGGAACTTTCCATTTCCCAAGCGACCTCTATGTCGTTTCCCATTGGGTTGGAGTCCATAGTACTAAACAGGAAGCCACCTCTTCTGGGTGCCGATGGCAGTGACCGTGAGTATCAGTCTTCTACCTCTGACTTTATATGTCAACTTCTTTAATTCACCATAGAGTTGCTTTAGAATCTTTCCAGTACCTCAGGTGGTAAGTTGTCAGCTCCACAAGGATTACCCCCCGTTTGTGCAGCTTTAGCCTTACAATACTCTCCTAAGCTGAACGAGCCATCCTCATACGCAGACCCTCGAGCATAGGAGGTGACTCTTGGTCAGTATCAGCAACCACAAGTGGAATCCCCAAAACAACCCCTTGAAATGCTGATGTCACTTCTGTATAATTTCCTCCCTTGTATCTCCTTCTAGCTGACCTGTTCTGGTGGCCCTCCTTCCACGGATGCGGGTTATTAGGTTCCAGCTAAGCTTGTATTGGTTGTTTCTATCTGAGTTTAAAATGTCTGAAATTCTGTTGTTTTAATCCTCCTGTATGACATAGTATTGAAGAGCTATTGAATTGTCATTTTCGTCCAATTGCAATTGGTTATATTCCTAAAAGAAGTCATAGAAAACAAGGTCTCCAAGACTATATCGGACCCACAGGCTTCTCTAGAGAACATATTTCACATATGAATGCCGGCGTAAAGCCCCCCCCGGCGAAAAGCCCCCCCCCGGCGAAAACCCCCTACATTTTGCCACCCTAGGCGAAAAGCCCCCCCCCCCCCGGCGAAAAGCCCTACCGGCAGAACCCCCCCCCCCCTCCCCGGTCATTTTTTTTCTAGAGTATATATATATAAAAATATATATATATATATATATATATATATATATATATATATATGTAAGCGATATCAGAGACAAATAAGAACGAATAATTCACTTTTACACTTTACACTATAGTTCACATTTTTACAGCTTTCGCAGCACAAAGTATACTCAGCTTTAAATCAGTGTTAGAGCTTGAACGTTTCAGAGATCATTCTTTTACTTTTCAGATAGGAGTGGGCTCAGGGATTATGAGTGTGATCCAGCTTACAATAGTCTATTGTGTAGTTCAAATCCCTATGGACGGTGACGCCTTTGTGGTCTCCACCTCAATCAACTTTTTGTGCTTTGTGGTTTTCACATAGCACAATATTTGAATTTTGCCGAATGACCTACACTTCCTTGAAAATTATATTTATGAATTTAAAATATTTTTCAAATAATGTACTAAATAAAATGCCCGTGGGGGGGGGGGGGGGGGGGGGGGTTCTGCCGGTAGGGCTTTTCGCCGGGGGGGGGGGGGCTTTTCGCCTAGGGTGGCAAAATGTAGGGGGTTTTCGCCGGGGGGGGCTTTTCGCCGGGGGGGGGCTTTACGCCGTTTACCTTCACATATATATCCTCTTTGGAAAAAAACTTATCCACAACTGTTAACGTCGACTAAATGCCGTAAATACTAATTTCGACTAAATGTTGTTCTGCTAAATGTCGCTGGGATAAATGTCGTACATTCGTAGCATAGAGATGCCGGTTATACGTGTGAGTGACAAACAGATTGTGGTTCTAACAAGGAGCAGCATACCTCTGAGGTCTTGGAAGTGCTTGTCCAGTTTGCCTTTCTTCGCTCTGTTACTCGTCATGTCTCTGTGTAGCTTGGCGATGTCGCTTCTCAGCTTGTCATTCGCCTGTTTGTAAAATAAGACGTAATTGGTTAGCCGCACGGCAGTTATACCGGGGAAAAAGCGGGGGGGGGGGGGGGGGGGGTGGAGGAGCAACTCACTTACCAAGTGGTTACCATGCGTGTCCATGACTTTTTAAAACGTTCTCTAAACGCGGAGTGTAATTTTTCAAATGATACCCCCTTTTTTAACCAAACGCGGTGTGCAATTCCGAAATAACCCCCTTTTTGGTGGAAAACATGGAATACTTAATGAAAATGACTCCCTTTTTCAACAAACTGGCGCTCCGCGCGGACCGCGCCTGGCCTCAGAATGATTCCCCTTTCTTAGCTTTTTCATTACACGCATGGTAATACATTTCATAGCAAGTGCTCTCCCGCCCCCCCCCCGCCCCCGCCCCCCTCCCCCCCACGGGAGGGTTAATCGCATAGACCGGTTAACTGCATGCTGCAGAAAAAATCTTTTACCGTTGTTTTCACAAAAAAAATACTGGTTAATGGCATAAATCGGTTAAACACATAATATTCTTTGGAAAAGAATTCAGCTTCGACTGTACTTGAAAAGAAAACGTGTCATTACGTATTTCACCATGTACATGTCATTCCGACTGCAGTATGAAATGATGCTTCTAGAAATGGAAAGATTTGTGGTAATACACTAAAACCTCATAGTAGGAACGCCTGCAGCACCGGGAAAATGTTCATTACACGGAGCAGAGACGTTCCCTAAATAGAAGTAATATGAATATGAAATAACAGCAAATGGAATCAAGAAGTATGTCTCGCCACTGGAGGTTTGTTTCTAAATGAGAGGTGTTCCCTAAGAGAGGCGCCACCGTATGTGTAGAGATAGCTAGACGCGGCATTCAATGCTACATTGTATACTACAACTTCATCGAAACTATGCAACAGAAGATCTGAACTGGGAAATACAGTACATTGCATCAGTCCGGAATATTTTGGAAGGGGGGGGGGGGGGGGGCTTTAGGTGGGTAGAAATTTTCGCACATTTTTTTTTCGTCATAGTGGGTAAAGTTTCATGTTTCCCTTACAAGCTGAAACCATAAACAACGAATTCGGTTGTGAAACAAATTTCTACCCACCTAAATCCCCCTCCCCCAAAATGTTCCAGACTTACACAAGGCACTTTAGTTCCCAATATAGGTGATCCCTTGTGGGTTGGGGGACGGGAGGGGTAGAGTAGGAGGAGTTCTTTCAACCGTTGTTTCAATGAAAAACCTTCAGGAACCACTTATAGTATATATAAATATAACCTTTTTACGAAATGAAAACCCTTAAAATACAGAGGAAATACCGTCAGATTTATCTCGGAAAGTTGAAAACAACAAAAAGGAGCCCTGAAGACATGAATAGAAAAGTAACAAGGCGTTAGCCAGCAATATTGCTGACACCACGCCTTTTGGCTTGGGGGTCATTTTGGTGTGGAGACACGAGAACGCCACGGGAGTGTCGAGCACAGACCAAGGCACGCTAATGATCGCTGGAACACGCATTCACTTTCAAAGCACGCATTCTGTCTCACTGTACTGTTGACATTAGTTAATTGGCACACTGGTTCCGGTAGGGCTAAGGTCATTGCCAAGATCGACATGCGAAATCAGGGCACGCTCATTGGGGGTCACGTTGCAATTCAAACCCTACTATTTTTAGGGCACAGAACAATCCCCTATAGAAAAATTGTTACGCTTTGCATTCTGTATGCTAGCTGCAACTACCATGGGTCGAATACAATAACGTATTGTCTTACTTTGCAGAAATTTATTGTTTATCTTTTAACCTATGAGTGGCTCGATGCTAAATCAATTCATTGTATTCATTGTTTTAGAATGTGAACCCTACAGCCCCCATATTGGACAAATATTCTTAAAGATTTAGCACCTTAATACAGTTAGTAGATCAGTTCTGTTTATTTGTCATTTTATTTGTCATGTCTTTTTTTCTTCTTGTTTTTTTTCTCTCTTTTCTTTTGTTGTTGTTTTTTTTTCAGCCCACCTCTGCAAATTTCAAGTTTGTCCTCGAGAATCTTGAGCATCATGAACCACTATCGCAGCGATGAGTGAAGCTGCACTGTGAAGCGCTGGGATGGGGTAACGGGCTTGGCACCTCAGTCTTTTTTTAAAGCTAGACATCCCCCCGGGCCCAAAAGTCGGTATGACCAACCTTTAAATTTTAACCCTGAGTTGCAAAGATGCCACGCGGTTTTCTTTCTTTTTTTTAATCAGTTATAATTTGTCGCTGCAATATAACGCAACTCTTGCGATTATTGTTTGAGTTTATTTAAAAAAAGGATTGAAACATAATATAAAATGGCGCGCAACCAGTTTCCGGTCGTATCACGCATGCTCAACACGTACATAGGCGATAAATAGTGCGCCATTTCCGCGCTTTTTTTCCAGCGTAACTGATACCCGAATGTTGTTTATTAGTTGTTGACAGACATGTAAATACAACGTTTTTTTTTTTTTTTTTTTGGTATGTAATCTCACTCTTCGATGTTCTAAATGTAATCGAGATGAAATCAAACAGTTTTGTAAAAAGAAACACTTTTTGAACATTCTTCATTCGAGAAGTGAAAAACGTTAGCGAGCGCGATAGTTATCTGGCTAAATTATTTTACCGGTATTAACACACAGCCAATTACGTGCCATTTAAACACCTACAGCGGTTTCGTGCGTGACTTAAGATTTCACCACATAGCATATCAATGTAGCATTTTTGGAGGAGACGTTGGGGGGGGGGGGGGGTAGGGGCTTTAGTCGGTATCATCCCATGTTTCTACAAGGCTACATAATTTTTTTAGACATCTTCAGCTTGATTCGTCTCCCGTTCATACAACTTTCCCACTTGGTGAAATCCTTGACGTCACACTCACACTTTTTCTTATTCATATTTAATGAGCACGATCAGCTGATTGTAAACAGAACAAAAAATACAATTCAAACAGACGAAGGGTTAGTCTTACACTAAATAAACTCAAAGGTGAACCTTGAATAACAAAATACACAATTTTTGAACCGGCCATAAAAGTGCCCGGTATTGTAGTTAACGAGTTTTACGTGAGCATTGTGCGAAAGATTTTGCTGTCAGTTATGTACAAATAAATTTACGAACTTTTCACTGCAACCTTGCCCACACTGTCATCAATAGCGCCAAAACTGACATTCGAATCACACAAAATATATTTTAGTTTTAAAAATCATAATGACAAAATCAAAGGTCATTTTAACATTCATTTTTAGTGAAAGAAAAAAAGGTGGGAAATTGTATGGTAATATATGCACATTCAGGCCATCACACTCCCACGGTTTTATCAGTTATTATCAAAACACTTAATCTACTTCGTTTAACATAAATAAACCCCAAAATGGAACTTTTCTTTTTTTAAAGACATATTTATTTCATATAAATCGATTTAAAGACTTACTAAAATTTAATGTATGTAAGTCTGATATGTGAAATTGAATAAGGACTACAGCACTGCAAGTTATAAAGTTTATAGCACATTAGTACACGAAGACAGTCTCAATGTTCAGTATTTGCCGAGTTTTCAGAGGCCCGACGTTTAAGCGTAGATTCGTGCGCAAGACCAGAGACTAATCTTCCATGCAGCTTCCCTGTGAGGCAATGTCCAGACAGGACGCCGAAGGACAGAGCGTCCAGTGAAATACCGCCCACAAACAGAGACAACACAAATGGAAGTGAGATAAAACGTTCTCGCCCTAAGTCTTTTTGGAATTGTCCTATTTCTTGATTACTTGATTTTTTACTTTTTTCTTGGTATATTTTTTAATAACCAGCGCATGAAACGAGAAACTGAGGCTTGCTAGTCGCGATTTCGGTCACAATTTGTGGTGCAAATATATCACTTTTGGTGAAAATTTGACCGGGATACTGATAATAGGTGAACTTCAACAGAATCTTGATGAAGCAGTAATATCCTCGAAAGGTAATCAAGGTACAATGCACCAGGTCGCAAATGGAATTGGGCTAATTTAATTTGGCATAATGCGCCAATAAGACCAAATAAGACAAGACTTCTTAGTAAGTTTTTTAACATTGCTCCGAACTGAACTAATATTACAGTGTCATGTTATTCTGTAGAAAATACCACAACACATACGGCTGCAAACACATGGAGTACCTTCTAAGGTAATTCCCACTTGCAAATTTCGTTTGCAACTGGGTGTAAGTTTTTCTGGAAATTTCTGCGCTTTTTTATTTTTTTCTCTCTTTTTTCCGTTTGATGGTTTCCAGAAAACTCTTCCTACAGTTTTTGACAGAGGGAGATGAAATTTAGCACACATGTAGGGGGTGACGAGGTCTCGGTACAATTGTTTTTACCTCAGAGGTCAAGGTTAAAGTCAAATTGAGGTCAAATTAATTTTTTCCATTAAATGGCTTCCAGAAAACTCCGACGAGCGTCTAAGTCAGCGGAGCTTTATATTTGGTACAATTATAGACAATCATCAGCTCTCGGCGAAACTGCAAATATTCAAGGGTCAAGTTCAAAGTGAGTCAAAATATTTTCAAAACGCCTATCAATCCCGAAAAGTTGCCATAAAAAGTGTTCAAATCCCAGTTTGAACATATAAAACGTACTCAGAAGGAAGAAACCTTCCATCCTGATTCTTGACTTTGCGGATCAAGGTCAAAGGTCACGTAACCTCATGCGCCGTCAACGACAGCCCGACCTATCTCGAAAACGGTTAGAGATAGAGCGATTTTGAGCTAATTTTCGACTCTTTAGGTCTAAACAACGTTACATAAGAGGTACCTTGGTGACCTTGGCCTTCTTGGTCATGGTCAAGACCAAAAATCCAAAGTTGACTATTATCTCGAAAAGCAGTTGTGGACAGAGCGATTGTGAGCTCATTTTCGACCCTTTGGACCTAAACAAGTTACATAAGAGGTTCCTGACCTTCTTGGTCACGGTCAAGTTTAAAAACCAGAAGTTGCCTATTATGTCGAAAACGGTTAGAGATAGAGCGATTATGAGCTCATTTTGGACCCTTTGGTCCTAAAACAACGTTACATAAGAGGTACGTCGGTAACCTTGACCTTCTCGGTTATGGTCAAAGTCAAAAACCGGAAGTTGACTATTGTCTCGAAAGCGGTTAGAGATTCTGAGCTCATTTTCGATCCGTGGACCTAAACAACGTTACAGAAGAGGTTCCTCGATGACCTTGACCTTCAAAAACCCAAAGTTGACTATTACCTGGAAAACGCTTAGAGATAGAGCGATTTTAAGCTTATATTCGACCCTTTGAGCCCAAACAACGTTATGTAAGAGGTACGTCGGTGACCTTGACCTTCTTGGTCACGGTCAAGGTCCAAAACCTAAAGTTGACTATTACCTCGAAAACGGTTAGAGAAAGAGCGATTTTAAGCTTAAATTCGGTCCTTTGAGCCTAAACAACGTTATGTAAGAGGTATCTTGTTAACCTTGACCTTCTCGGTCACGGTCAGGGTCAAAAACCCAAAGTTTACTATTATCTCGATAGTTGTTAGAGATACAGTGATTTTGGGGCCATTTTCAACCCGTTGGGCCAAAACGACGCCAAAGAAGGGATACTGCGTGATTTGAGCTTCTTGGTAATAACTGAAGACAAATATTTTCTTTAGTGGTTTCTGCAAGTGGGCCAATTCTGCTGTCTAGCGGAATTCTGTCTAGTTCTGAGATTGAAATAGAGAGCACAACCACGTCTTCTGTTGAAGGAATCAACTGTAAGTGTGAATGTGAAACACACAATGTAAAACACACAGCAAGCCCCTATACACACACACCAAAAAGACAACGCGGGAACAATGCACTCAAAAAAGATTAGTTTGAAATTTGTCACCTGGGGTACAACTCGTCAAAAAAAATATACAACAGAACTTCGCCATAATAACATCGATAGACGTGACATACCCCTGACAACGGCATAATTCTGTGCTCAAAGTTTTTTACTGTTTAAAAGTATCGGATATAACGACATAACTCCCTGGTCACTGCCATGCAGTTGTAGCGAGGTTGCCCATTTTAATTTCTGACAGCTGTGGGGTAAAACTCATGGCAAAAACACACATAAACATTTCTTTAAACGTAACTGCAGTGTTATTGTCTACTTAGGCTTATAACAACTATTATCACAAACTAAGGTTGTCATTTTGTTAGCAAAAAAACATGCACACGATTAATGTAGAATTCTTATCAAATTTCAAGATAAATTTTTAAAAAAAGCCCATTGCGCAGTTTTTGTTTTCTAATCAGAGAAATTTTATACTTTAATGCAGGAAATTATTTTAAATTGTTACCGATATTATTTACAGGTGTCAGTCCTCATTATTTATAACGTGCTAACTGTAACAAACACAGTGAAAAACATACTAGTTTATCAGCAATTCCTTGTGCTACTGTTTCTGATTAATGCCTAATTCTTGCCAAGCAAAACGTTAAAGTAACTAAACACTTTCAAGATATCTTTACGTTTTTTTAACAACTAAAAGACTTCATCGGAAATTGCTTGGAACATGTGAGATGCGACATCTTATGAGATGTGTGTGTGTGTGTGTGTTTTTTTTAAACAAAGAAATTGACATTTAAATTGAAATAGAGAATGCTGGTTGTGTTAATCCCTTCGGTAAGCAGTGAATTTACAAGCCACAAGCCGACTTGCAAAAAGGTCCAGAACATTCAAATAACTGAATAGGCTGGGAAAGCCTGCTTTAAACGTTTGGAAAAAGCTGAAATCTCCAGTCCTATCGTCGCCGATTCCCCGCTCAGCGTCAGCTCAGTATGCTCTACTCACTGCGGCACTTTCTAGTTGATTGTTTCGCTGATTGCAATTACGGTGCTGTATGGCACCTGCTAAGTCACCGGCGAAGGCGGGAGGAAGCGACCCGAAGTGAAAAAGGACCAAAACAAAAACGGCCAAAATTGAAAACGGACCAAAACGAAAACGGCCAAAACAGAAAACGGCCTAAAATCAAAATGTTTTTTTTTTTTTTTTTTGAAATGCGTTATATTGATATCACATTTGGCATCCACTTCACAAGACGTCTAATGAACACTTTAATCATCACTTTTGAGGAAGTTAAACTTTACTTTATGTCAAAGGCTGAATCTCCGAAAATTTGAAGTTCTTTTGAAATTCAATTTCATCGTTGATTGCGATTGCTAAATGGTTAAAAGTTAACCAGTTAAAAAGGGGTCTAGGACAATTCCCCCCCTGACAACTCCCCCCCCCCAAACAACTCCCCCCCGACAATCCCACCCCCCCCCCCCGAACAATTCCCCCCGTAGGACAATTCCCCCCCCCCCCCCGAGGACTATTCCCCCCCCCCATACTTAATTTTTATTTTTATTTTACTTTGAATGCCAAAGTCTTTATTTTTAAAATACCTTAAAATCAAAAATGTAAAATTCTTCTGTCTGGAACAAAAGTTTTTTCTGCCATTTAAAACCCGATGTCGTGGCCAGTACATGTACATGCAAAAAACCGTTTGAGGTGGTCAACTTAAAGTTCATTGGTTTGAATAGGGCATGTAAATTGCAACTGCGACGTGGTGGCCACCCATAATTTAACCAGGTGCACCGCGAACATTACGGCGGATCCGACCGATGTAAAAAACCGTTTTTGCTGGCATTAATTCGGTGTGATTGATGCGGTGTGATTGATTCGGGGTGATTGATGCGGTGTGATTGATTCGGTGTGATTGATGAAGTGTGATTTCAGGCATTCGGTACATAAAAGGGAGTTTGAAAAACTCTCTAATCTTCGATTGCAATGGAGAGGTTATCAAGTTTTGTTTCGATTGCAACTGAAAATGATCAGTTTATTGGTTATTACAATTTTGCTAACTGCAATTACATCTCGAACCATTTTAAAATACCCCAGAAATTTCAACCAGATCATGCATCTTCTGAAAGCAATAGAATACAAAGGTCAGAATCGAATTGTTTATGGAAGTGACTCTATGTGTACAAGAACTGGGGTGAAAAGAATGCAGGAGAAAATTAACGGCCCAAATCGAAAACGGTCCAATCGAAAACTGCCCAAAAAGGTGTGAGAAAAAAGCCCATGTTCAAATGTTCTCAATATAAAATTCAAGCCGTTTTCTCCCACCAAAACTTGGCCTCTTTCACCCTCGTTTATAAAGAAGTGGACCGTTTTCTCCCACTTGTACACCTAATATTTTTTGGGCAGTTTTTTTTTTTTGAACCTCAATTTGGGCCATTTTCGATTTGGGCCGTTTTTTCCGACACCTCAAGCTCTCTTATGCACTCTTGTTCAATCCCCCCCCCCCCCCCTCCTCGCTCTCTCCCTAGTTCTGGACTGGTATACCAAAAATATGTGGTCTCTTATTTGCTTCAGAATCCTTACTTTAAATATGCAGTGAAGTCTGGCGAACAGACTGATAGATGCTTTGAATTAAACACGCAAAAATATAATTTTCACCTTCCGACCAAATAGGGCGTAATAAAAACCTGTAAAACTGGTATTTTCCCGTCTTCATTACTGTTATTGTCAAAAATAAAAAAGTGATGCCTTTGCTGAAACATTCATTTATCTTTTTTATACATTTGTTTGTTGAGAGAAGTCAGTTTAATCAAAGACGTTCCATCATCAGTGAGAAGAAGTTTTGGAAAATCTGTCTCTCAAAGCCTTATACTGTAACTTGTACCACTTTTAATAGATGGCTATAAAACGTGCTATATTTTTTAAAATCAAAAGTTATCAACTGAAATCTACACAAAAAATATAAAGATGAATTTGAAATTGATTAATCGCCGCTTCGTTGAAAAAATATTCCATTAAACCTTTAACCAGGACACCTTTGACAGAACAGAAGTCGTTTGCACGCAGCGATCGACACGACAATTACGTAAGAGGAAATAAAAAGCTTCCGCAAGAAGCAAAAGTTCTTTAAGAACACGGGCAAGCAAAGGTTCCTCAAAAATACGAGCAAGCAAAGGTTCCTTAAGAATACGGGCAAGCAAAAGTTCCTCAAGAATACGGGCGAGCAAAAGTTCCTCAGGAATACGGGCAAGCAAAGGTTCTTTACGAACACAGGCAAGCAAAGGTTCCTAAAAAATACGAGCAAGCAAAGGTTCCTCAAGAATACGGGCGAGCAAAAGTTCCTCAGGAATACGAGCAAAGACTCCTCAGGAATACAAGCAAACGTCCCTCCAGAATACGACCAAGGATTCCTTAAAAAGTTGGGACAAGGTAAATCATATAGGCAAAGGTTCCTTCAGAATAGGAGCATAGCTTCCTCCATAACACGAGCAACTGTTCCTCCAGAATACTCCTACAACACAGACCAAAGATCCTCTACAATACAGACCAAGGATCCCCCACAATGCAGACCAAGGTTCCCCCAGAATAGGAAGTGTTTATCCTCTGATAGTCACTGTCAGAAGTTTCGCTTGCCTTCCAGGTAACTCTTTTTCACCTTTTACACATTCCGTCGATTTCTTTCTTTTTTCACTCAAAATTTTTAGACCCGTCGGGGGATGAGAAATAAGTTTATTTTTTTTATTACTGATTCATTAGTTTTCTTCTTGATGGCAAAACGCGGCTTTAGTCGTGCATTTTTGTGCAAGCAACAAAATAAAACAGTCGTATCAAACTAATACGAGTAGTGTTGTTCTCTTGTTTGTCAAAGGTGCTTCCTACATAAAAAAAAAAATAACCTACATTTTTGTTCCTTTTCTTTACAGCCGACAAATTAGGGTCTGGAGCCTAAAGACATTCCTTCACGTGCAATTATTCAGCTTCTTATCGGTATATTTTTCTACGTCAAATTCTAAACTGGTGGTATCAAATTTACAGCTTACACTTTGTTACATGGCCTCTAATAACGCAAAATCACAGTGGAGAAAATTACGGTGTAGTTTGTCACGCCTGAAACATAAGCACGGTATGACCGGGCGCAAGTGTGGCGTAAATTATAGACAATCTTTATCACCTAATCACTTTTCGACTTTTTGAAAACAAGTCACAAAATTGCTGCTGAGGTGTCAAAGGCGCAGTGAAATCGTTTTCAAAAATCTACACCCTCGCTTAAGAAATCAACTCCACTGTCACTGACACACAAAAAAAAAATAAATGTCTGATTGACAGAAGGCGGAAATAAGGAAAGGACGGATAAGTGTAGAACAGCTCTTTACCGCGCGCCTTATTCTATAAAAAGCAACGTGATACGCTTTTGCTATTTGATTGCAATATAATATGGTGCTTGCGTCACTCAATCGAGCCATTTGTGCGCCAGACAAGCCAGGCAATTAGCATGTACGTTTAATGAATGATGCACTGTTTAGAACTTTCTTTATATAAAAGTGATATTTGAAAGATACCTCTACTTAAATTGGCACACGTGTTCTGCACTGCTATTATAACTTCTTTCCACAAAATTACAATGTAACACTAATTTTTTTTTGAAAAAAAAAATATCTTTAAATGGTAGAGAAAAATCTCAAGACTGTCCACGGCCATTACAGCCAGCTATAACAGGTAAGATCTTAACACAGATATCACGAATGCAGCACTTCTATCCAGTAGCTAAAATTAAGAAGTCGGGGAACATCCCATTGACTTTATTTCAGTCAAATTTAATCATGATCTTTGGACTGAATCTGAAAACGACCCGTTCCAACTTAAAAAAAAACAAACACAATTTTTGACTCCTAAAATATCACTGTTTTCCGTTTCAACAATCATACTGGATAAGTGCTGGATAAGCACTTATCCAGCACTTATAAGTGCTGGATAAGTGCTATAAACAGATTCATAGACGGTGTCTGTAATGACGACCTGTCCGTCCCCCTCACTGTTCATAACCGAGTTGTCACTAAAACTGCGGTGTAGGTCATTTGAAGAGCAATTTCTCCGAATATGACAATTTGAGTAAAACTTTTAAGCCCCCACAAACGCGTACAGCTATGCCATCTACGGCTGCAGTCCAAAACATTTTTACCCAGGGAATTCATATTGTTTTGCGTAATTAATTTAGTATTTTACTTAGCTTGTATATAAATTAGATAGAACCAAAAAGATAGCGAGATATTTAAATCGTCCTGGTCAATTAAGGTGCACCGTGTTCCTTTTTTTCTATCGCGCAGCGTCCCTGGAGTGCGCATTGAAGAAAGTACTTTATCTGGCAGGTAGATGGAATAAATGTCACTCCATAACGAGTTACCTTGCCAAAAAAAAGCGCACATAAATACGGCTATGTGACAACACGATCGTGAACTGACTCTAGCCAAATCATCACGACAAAAATTCTGGTAGCTTGTACGCACACATCTTACAAACATAAACATAAAGTGAGAGGATAATACAGCTCGTATTGAGATCAGATGCTATTAAAATGTTTAAATTTATGTACTGTATCGTTAGTACTTAGGTCTTGTAGTTGGGGAGATTTATTGGACACAAATCGCTTTTAAATGCAATAAAGAGAAACAGCTCATACTGTGCATATAATGAAATTTGCTCTGTTACAACAAAATGACCCCCTTTTCGAAGACTCGAAAATTAAATTTTCTCTGTTCAGTTTATGGAATTAAAAAATCATGGGCGACTGCGCAAAAACAGCGAGATCTTTTAATCTGAATCCCTGTGGCTGACTGGGGACGGGGGATGGGGGCAGCGAGATACTTCCCACATCTACCCTTCCACTTATTGCACCAATAACGAACTGTATGTCGACCAAAATTGAATGCAGAGGGTAGGTATCTTTACACCAAATATTCATATCGAGGGAAGGGGGTGGGGATGGGGCAGGCTCGAGCACAAAAAATGGGTCAGAAATAATAAGGAAATCGGCAGACCATCCTCACCCCTCCCGACCGCTATATCCTCTCCAACCAGATTTTTAACAGCACACCTTTTAAAAATTTTGCAATGCAATCCTGCGTGCAGTGTTTAGATGGTTGTGAAAGTCAAGAATGTGTAAAATAAAAATGTGTATTTAGAAACTAATTTTTTTGCATCGAAGTGAACACAGAGTTCTGCAGTGATCTGCATTCATTTTGAAATTTCAGCGTTTTTTTTGTTTTGTTTTTTTTTACCATGTAAGGTGACAATGCGAACGCTGTATAAACGCTCTCCAATCAGTTATTATACAGCAAGCGTAAACATGTGAAACACACGAAAGGGCCATGTTAATAAAAGCAGCTACGTAAAACTAAAAACAATTACTTAAATTTAATTAAGCAACAAGAATTACTTCTCTTAAAGTTGTTTTCTTTCCATAAAACAGACAGAAAAAAAGAAGCAACGTTAAAACAAACAAGATTGTTGATTAGATATGCAGAAACAACAATGCACATAAACATGATGAACGTGCTGCTGCCGTCACGTTTTATGACAAAACGCGCCTTGTGTTACAGCACTGGCAATATAACGACCAGGGGGGAGGGTGGAGGGTGAGAGGGAGGGGGAACGTAAGGCTATTGTACCGGGCGACAGATCAGCCGTAAAGATACGCATCCACGACGTGATTTATTACCTTTTGAAACGACATTGCGATATAAAAAAAAAACAGCCCGGACCGGTATTTGTAAAACTCTGCTGGTCCTAGGAGTACTTACTAGCTAATACAATACCAACGCCACTGGCCGCACTACTAAACTAGTAGCGCTTAATGAATACCGGTCCCCTGGGGCTTTTTTTCCTAAACAGCACTTCATCGTGTCATATAAATGTAATGCTATTCCTATACTTGGTTGTTTAAGGTGGTTTTTACGGCAACATGATCACTGTTATTTGAGCTCATATGTCTTGCCTATTTGTCGATAAAGAAGCAATAAATAAGAACACCTATATTATCCCTCAACTTGTGACAACAAAACAACAATGGCGGTTAGTTTTTTTTTCTTTCTATAGTGATATTCAACAATACTATCAGCTAATTAATACTTTTTTTATTATTATTACTTCAAAAGTGAAATGAATTAATTTATGTAAAAAGTGGAATTTTATTTTTTTTTCTTCCCCTACTTGTTAAATTTGACAAATTATTTAAAGAAAAAAAAAACAGAGCACAGCCTGAATTTACATGAATTCAAGTAACTTGTTTCAAGTCCTTTGAGTGAAACATGAATGAAAACCTTGTTACTTTTTTCACAAACCCGTACATTCTATTCTTTAAATCTAGTTCGATTGAAAGTTGTTTTTACTGAAAAGTTTAAATAAAACAGAAGTTAACACTCAAGTTTTGTTCAAGTCCTTCGCCGGTAGAGCGAGTTCAACAGGAGATCTGAGCCAGCTGGTGCGAATTAAATTGGGAAGGGAGGGGGGGGGGGGGGGGGGGGGGAGCTGTGCAAGGGAAGGGGTGTTTATGTAAAAATATGTCTTTGGTTCTCATTTCATTTCAGGTCCGCTGACTTGAAACTTTCACTTCTTTATGGGTGCGATAACAGCGGTGCTTTTGAAGCACAAAATGAACCTCCTTGTGCAACAAATGGACAAAATCTAGAATTCAAAGTGTGAAATATCACAAAGTGTGATATAAATGCATTTCTTTCTTTCCTTTTTTTTTTTTCTTCTGTTTTTCTTGCTGTGTAACCTGCTTAAAACGTAACTCGGGCTTAAAACAAAAATGACAAGGGTCAATTCGGACACTCAAGCTGTGCCCTGACTGTCCGACACTTTATAACACTGATTCAGCCAGCTTAACTGGATTAATAGATGTAATTAAAAAAAGAGCACGCAGCCATACTGCTCCGAAAAAAAAACTATGAGTATTTTTAATACAAATCACATCTACACAGAGGTCAAACATTCAAAAGTTTTTAGAATAAAATCTATTAAAATAATTATTTCAAAAGGATAAATGAGTGACAGAGAGGAAAGACAGTTTCAAAACAAATGTTGTGCTTTGACGTACGTCTTTGAAGCGCTGGTTTTCTTCCATGGCCGTGCGCAGCTTTTTGCCGACCTCATAGATGTCCTCCTCGATGGCCTTGACCTCGGCGTTCTGCTTCTTGAGTGTCTTCATAGCGTCCTCCCGTCGCGTCTTCACCGTGTACCGCAGTTGTTGCTGTGAAATTCACAATGCACCGGAAGACGTTACAGAGGGGCGGTTTCACTTAGCGGGTCAGTACATCAGACAATATCTGAAGGCCCCTTCATTTTGTATCCCTATATATGTATGTAATTATTTTATCTTCGACTTTCGATTCGTAAATTTAAAAAAAAAAAAGACAATAAAAAAAATTGCATTAATAAACTAACGCTTTTCCCTAAAACATAAAGATAATTAATCACTTTCTTATGTAACTAAGCACATTAACGTTGCAGTACCGAAGGCCACAAGGCTCATTTCATTTCTCTTCCAAAAGTGAAATTGGGAAGATGAAAAATATTTCTTCCTTTGAATTTCCACGGAACTTCATGCACATTTCCTATGAAATTCTTACGAATTGCATGCGAAGAGCAAGGTACTTGTCCCTAAGAACATCAAATGAATTTCACATGAATTTCCATGGAAGTTCGTACACATTTCCTAAAAAATTTTTATGAATTGCACAGGAAGAAAAAAGTACTTCTTCCTAAGAATTTCCTATGAATTTCACATACATTTCCATAGAATTTTCACAGAAGTTCATGCACATCTCCTAAGAAGTTCTTCTGAATTGTCTTGGGCTTCGGTATTGCAGGAACATTTACTTCTCAGTCATGTTGTTGCCGGCTCGAAAACTGACAACTTGATTCGTACACCAAGTATATGCAAAAAGCACTACGCTAAACCATTTATCAACACTTTCAAACACACACACCGTTCTTGTGGTAACTAAGGTTCATTCCAACACTAGCGTAATACGACACAGACCAATAAAAATAAGAGCCCGTAACACTGCAAATACACAGTGCTGCTGGTGTTTTTTTTTTTCATTTAAACTGACTTGAAAAGTTCAAATGCACAAAGAGTTTACCCTTGGATAAATGAGTTTGTCTAGGTCCCGTTTGCATCTTTTCACGGATTCGTCCAAGCCCATCTTTTTGTTTTTCAAGGCTGCAAGATATTTGAAACTGTATTATATTTTAAAGATAATAGTTACGGAGCGGTGGGGAGGGGGGCGTATAATTTAAAAGAAAACCGGTCACTTATTAATTTCCCAATCCTTCCGCAACGAGATGCAACTATAGTGCTCAAATTATCAAAAAAATAAAAACATCAAAAGTAGTTGTGTGATGTACCTATGACCTCTTTCTTGGTGACGTCATACTGGTGCTCCGCTTCCTCAAACTCTTGTTCCAACTCGTGGAAAGGGTCCGTTCGTTCCTCGATTTCTTCCTTTTTCAGCACCTCCTGTTCCGTCATCTCCTCAATTTCTCGCTGAAAATAAAAAAAAAAACAAAACAAACAATAACAGTCGCTAATTCAATGAGATGAGAAAATCTGAATGAGTGAAAGCAGGTACGACAAAAAGAGCACGAATAAAACGCGCTGGAGAGAACTGCTGAAAATGAAGTGTGATTTGTAGACTGAGTGGGTGTGACTGTGCGAAAATTGGGACGCATAAGTGAGAAAACGTGTGAATTTAAAGAAGAATGAAATTGGTGGTGTATAAAATTCATATACTTGCCCACTTAAGAAGACAACTGCTCAATAAAAGAGCGAATACGCTAATGAGTATGCAAATGAGTGTTGTGTTAATGAATATGCAAATGTTTGAATGAGTGTGTGCTTGTTGGAATACGCGAATGACACTTGGCAAGGGATTAGTAAATGAAAAACAGAAATAACAACAGAAACGAACTGAAACTTTCATAAACTTTCAATTTATGCTGAAAATCAATTAGGATTTGAAGGTGTTAATTAATTAATTATTGATTATGAAAACAATTATTCAGATGTCCGTGTAAAAACACTACTAAATTAAATTTATCCTTACGGATGTATACAGATTTTTTTTAATGGATAGCTGAAAAAAGTTGCAACAATTTCACTAAAAAACACTCAAATACAAGTTAAAAAACAGAGTCACTTTATTAATGTTCGCAATTAACTGACCTTTTCCATACCTCTGGTCTGGAAAAGTTCCCATAAAATTTTTATTTCAACGCCCAATAACATCAAGAAAAAAGGTTCTGCCGGTCATTTAGCTTCACAAATAACCGTTCAATACATTTGGTTTGTTATATCGGTATTTTCTAACTGAATTCACATATCAAATCCCAAAACCTCACACCACAAACTCAACATGCTGCGGCCAATTTATTAATCTTTTAAGGTATTTTTATGATGTTTTTTCAGTCTAGTGACTAGTCACCCAAAAAATCCACACGATTGTTCATATAGTAATTGCATAAAATCAAAATTACAGAAATACAAACCCAAAGAAAGAAAAGAAAAGAAAAGAAAAGGAATTGATTCATTTCTGTACAGATTCATATATGTTAACCTGTCAAGGTTTTATAAGGAACGCTATTTTATTCATGTATGGCGGGAAAATACAATGCGACATAACCATGGAAACGGATTGTTGAAGTACTCTGTGCGTCACTATGTACACAAAATCAAATACTTAAAGAAAGTACCGACTGAAATGAAACTGAGACTTGTTCTTTTGTTTAATTCGGCGTCTAAACATGACATTTTTTTTTTCAACGAAAGGTAAAAAAAAAGTGTCACAGGCTGTGCGGACAAGAGCATGCATATGCAAAACAAAAAACGTCGACAGCCGTTGTTATTCAACATCTGACCTCTGGAGAGATCAGTCAGTTGTGTATTACCACAAGGTGGGATGACTCAAATGTATTTCTTGTTTTTCAATAACTGTACCGCTTTTGTGGAGCCTGCAGAGGATCGACAGAACAAAAAGGGCTTATACACAACAGACTGAGTTGCCGATGAGGCTGACTGTTGGGCAACAACGCGACGAAACCAGAATTAGCTATGCCAGTTTGGATATCACAGTACATATTTGGCGCACACAATACGTCTTTTTTTCGGTATGAGGAAGCCAGCATGCATTGTGCCCTTACCCTGTATTTTGCCTACAAATAAGTAACAAACTATACGATTAAACAAAGAATCAGAGCTACAGGTATCAGTCTCTTATTGACCAACAAATGTCATATAACTGATTCTGTTTCTAACATTTTTTTTATTTTACTGTGACTACATAAATCATTTTTGGGAATACAACTAGTCACGAGATTTCCCAAGTCACAGAGAACGTGAAAAAATTGAGAAAAATAGGAATGTCCAGGGACATTGTACACAGCCGTTATCTAGTGAATAAATTTAGTAATACAGTAAGACGCCTTTGGCACCTGAAAAAAATTTCATTTTGCACAGGTGTTCCCTAAATATACATAAATTATGCGAGAAATAACGAGAAATGAGAACAAAAGGTAATTTCAGAGACGCTTAAACATAAGTACTGGCCCAGTAGTGAGTATCTAAAAAAGTGAAAGCGGTATTGACATATATTGAAAAGTGCCGCTTTGTCACGATGTTATTTATTCACAATCAGCCATAATTTAATAATTAGCCCCAATGTCGTGATCTGTGGGATCATTGAACAAGTTTGGGAGGAACATTTAGAGAACACCCATGCGTAGCATTAGAAATGATTTAGAATGTTTTCGTAATTCATCAATTATTTATTTTAGAAGTGAAATTGCAGCTACAAAAGCAACCTTCACGTGCTCTACTTCATCAACACAGAATTACACAGTCATGACGTCATCATCCGCGATTTTGATGTTCGGCAGGCTTTTTGCCGAGGACCAATGGCAGAGGATGGGACACTGTTGGCCGGCAGGCTTTTTGCCTGGCAGCAATGACAGACGATGGGAGACTGTTGACCGGCAGGCTTTTTGTCTGGCAGCAACGACACTGTTGGTCGCCAGGCTTTTTGGCTGGCAGCAATGACAGACGATGGGACACTGTTCCCCACAGGCTTTTTGTCTCGCAGCAATGACAGACGCTGAAACACTGTTTGTCGGTTGGCTTTTTCCCTGGCAGCAATAACAGACGATGGGACACTGTTCGACGGCAGGCTTTTTGCCTGGCAGCAGTGACAGACGAAGGAACACTGTTGGCCGGTAGGTTTTTTGCCTGGCAGCAATGACAGACGATGGGACACTGTTGACCGGCAGGCATTTTGCCTGGCAGGAATGACAGACGATAAAACACTGCTGGCCGGCAGACTTTTTACCTGGCAGCAATGACAGACGGTGGGACACTATTGGCAGGTATGCTTTTTTAATGGCAGCAATACCAGACGATTGGACACTGTTGACCGGCAGGATTTTTCCCTGACAGCAATCACAGACGATGGGACACTGTTCGCCGGCAGACTTTTTGCCTGGCAGCAACGACAGACGATGGGACACTGTCCGCCGGCAGGCTTTTTGCCTGGCAGGAATGACAGACGATAAGACACTGTTGGCCGGCAGACTTTTTACCTAGCAGCAATGACAGACGATGAGACACTGTTGGCCGGTAGGCTTTTTACCTGGATGCAATGTCAGACGATGGGACGCTGTTGGCCGGCAGGCTTTTTGCCTGGCAGCAATGACATACAATGGAACACTGTTGACCGTCAGACTTTTCTTCTGGCCACAATGACAGACGATGGGAGACTGTAGGCCGGCAGGCTTTCTGTCTGCCAGCAATGACAGACGATGGGACACTATTGGCCGGTATGCTTTTTGAATGGCAGCAATGACAGACGATGTCACACTGTTCGCCAGCAGACTTTTTGTCTGGCAGCATTCACAGATGCTCGGACACCGTAGGCCGACAGGCTTTTGCATGGCAGCAATGGCACACGATAAGACATTGTTCGCCGAAAGGCTTTTTGCCTGACAGCAATGACAGACGATGGGACACTGTAGGCCGGCAGGCTTTTGCCTGGCAGCAATGACAGATGATGGGACACTGTTGGGTGGTAGGCTTTTTGCCTGGCAGCAATGACAGACGCTGAGACACTGTTGCCCAGTATGCTTTATGCCTGGCAGCAGTGACAGACGATGGGACACTATTGGCCGGCCGACTTTTTGCCTGGCAGAAATGACAGGCGATGGGACAATGTTGGCCCGTAGGCTTTTTACCTGGCAGCAATGACAGAGGATGGAATACTGTTGGTTGTCAGACTTTTTTAAATGGCAGCAATGACAGACGATGGGAGAATGTAGACCGGCAGTCTCTGTCTTGCAGCAATGACAGACGATGGGACACTATTAGGCGGCATGCTTTTTGAATGGCAGCAATACCAGACGATGGGACACTCTAGGCCGGTAGGCTTTTGGCCTGGCAGCAATGACAGACGATAGGACACTGTTGACTGGCAGGCATTTTGAATGGCAGCAATTACAGACGATGAAACACAGTTGACCGGCAGGTCTTTGCCTGGCAGCATTGACAGACGATAAAACACTGTTCGCCGACAGACTTTTTGATTGTCAGAAATGCCAGACGATGGGACACCGTAGTCCGGTAGGCTTATTGCCTGGCAACAATGACAGACGATGGGTCACTGTTGGCTGGCAGGCTTTTAGCCTGACAGCAATGACAGACGATGAAACACAGTTGACCGGCAGATCTTTGCTTGGCAGCAATGACAGACGATGTCACACTGTTCGCCGACAGACTTTTTGATTTCCAGCAATGCTAGACGATTAGACACCGTAGTCCGGTAAACTTATTGACTGGCAGCAATGACAGAAGATGGGACATTGTTGGCCGACACGCTTATTGCCTGGCAGCAAAGACAGACGATGGGACACTGTTCGCCGGCACGCCTTTTGACTGGCAGCAATGACAGACGATGGGACACTGTTGGCCGGCAGGCTTTTTGTCTGGCAGCAATGACATACAATGGAACACTGTTGACCGTCAGACTTTTCTCCTGGCCACAATGACAGACGATGGGACACTGTAAGCCGGCAGGCTTTCTGTCTGCCAGCAATGACAGACGATGGGACGCTATTGGCCGGTATGCTTTTTGAATGGCAGCAATGACAGACGATGTCACACTGTTCGCCAGCAGACTTTTTGTCTGGCAGCATTCACAGATGCTCGGACACCGTAGGCCGACAGGCTTTTGCATGACAGCAATGGCAGACGATAAGACACTGTTCGCCGGCAGGCTTTTTGACTGACAACAATGACAGACGATGGGACACTGTAGGCCGGCAGGCTTTTGCCTGGCAGTAATGACAGACGATGGGAGAAGGTTCGCCGACAGGCTTTTTGCCTGGCAGGAATGACAGACGCTGAGACACTGTTGGCCATTATGTTTTTTGCCTGGGAGCAATGACACAAGATGGCACAAAGTTCGTCGGCAGGCTTTTTGTCAAGCAGCAATGACAGACGATGTCACACTGTTGGCCGGCAGACTTTTTGCCAGGCAGCAATGACAGACGATGGGACACCGCAGGCCGGCAGGCTTTTGCCTGGCAGCAATGACATACGATGGCACACTGTTCGCCGAGAGACATTTTGACTGCCAGCAATGACAGACGATGGGACACCGCAGTCCGGTAAACTTATTGACTGGCAGCAATGACAGAAGATGGGACACTGTTGGCCGACATGCTTATTGCCTGGCAGCAAAGACAGACGATGGGACACTGTTCGCCGGCAGGCCTTTTGACTGGTAGCAATGACAAACGATGGGACACTATTGGCCGGTATGCTTTTTGAATGACAGCAATGACAGACGATGTCACACTGTTCGCCAGCAGACTTTTTGTCTGGCAGCATTCACAGATGCTGGGATACCATAGGCCGACAGGCTTTTACATGACAGCAATGGCAGACGATAAGACACTGTTCGCAGGCAGGCGTTTTGACTGACAGCAATGACAGCGATGGGAAAATGTAGACCGGCAGGCTCTCTGTCTTGCAGCATTGACAGACGATGGGACACTATTGGCCGGCATGCTTTTTGAATGGCAGCAATACCAGACGATGGGACACTGTAGGCTGGTAGCATTTTTGAATGGCAGCAATAACAGACGAAGAAACACAGTTGGCCGGCAGGTTTTTGCTTGGCAGCATTGACAGACGATGGCACACTGTTCGCCGACAGACGTTTTGATTGCCAGCAATGACAGATGCTGGTACAAAGTAGACCATCAGGCTTTTGCCTGGCAGCAATGACAGACGATGGGACACTGCTCGCCGGAAGACTATTTCCTTGCAAGCAATGACATAGGATGGCACACTGTTCGCCAGCAAGCTTTTGTCTGGCAGCAATGACAGAGGATGGGACATTGTTCGCCAGCAGGCTTTTGCCTGGCAGCAATAACAGACGATGGGACGCTGTTGGAGGGCAGGCTTTTTACCTGGCAGCAATGACAGACGATGGGACACTATTGGCCGGCAGGCTTT
Source organism: Protula sp. h YS-2021 (assembly GCA_949752745.1). Taxonomy (NCBI): domain Eukaryota; kingdom Metazoa; phylum Annelida; class Polychaeta; order Sabellida; family Serpulidae; genus Protula; species Protula sp. h YS-2021. Next base: position 36,017,971 of record OX457024.1, on the reverse strand, counting down.
TGCCTGACAGCAATGACAGACGATGAAACACAGTTGACCGGCAGATCTTTGTGTGGCAGCAATGACAGACGATGTCACACTGTTTTTGCCAGCAGACTTTTTGCCTGACAGCATTCACAGATGCTGGGGCAACGCAGACCGGCAGGCTTTTGCCTCGCAGCAATGACAGACGATAGAACACTGTTGGCCGGCAGACTTTTTGCCCGGCAGCAATAACAAACGATGGGACACTGTTGGCCAACACGCTTTTTGCCTGGCAGCAATGACAGACGATGGCCCACTGTTCGCCGGCAGACTTTTTGATTGGCAGCAATTACAGACGCTGGGACAGCGTAGGCCGGCAGCCTTTTGCCTGGCAGCAATGACAGACGATGGAACATTGTTCGCCGGCAGGCTTTTTGTCTGGCAGCAATGACAGAGGATAGGACACTGTTGGCCGACAGGCTTTTGCCTGGCAGGAATGACAGACGATGGGACACTGTTGGCCGGCAGGCTTTTTACCTGGAAGCAATGACATACGATGGAACACTGTTAGCCGGCAGACTTTTTGCCTGGCAGCAATGACAGACGATGCGAGACTGTGGACCGGCAGGATTTCTGCCTGTCAGCAATGCCAGACGATGGGACACTGTAGTCCGGTAGGCTTATTGACTGGCAGTAATGACAGAAGATGGGACACTGTTGGGCGACACGCTTATTGCCTGGCTGCCTGACAGATGCTGGGACACCATTGGCTGGCACGCTTTTGTTGGCAGCAATGACAGACGATGGAACACTGTTGACCGGCAGATTTTGCCTCGCAGCAATGACAGACGATGGGACACTGTTCGCAGGCCGACTTTTTGAGTGCTAGCAATGACAGACGATGGGACGCTGGTTGCCTGCAGATTTTTGCCTGGCAGCAATGACAGACAATGGGACACTACTGCCTGGTAGGCATTTCGCCTGGCAACAATGACAGAGGATGGGACACTGTTCGCCGGCAGACTTCTTGCCTGGCAGCAATGTCAGACGATAGGACACTGTAGGCCGTTAGACCGGCAGTCTCTGTCTTGCAGCAATGACAGACGATGGGACACTATTAGGCGGCATGCTTTTTGAATGGCAGCAATGACAAACGATGACACAATGTTGGACGGCAGGCTTATTTCCTGGCAGCAATGACAGAGGATGGGACACTGTTGGCCGGCAGGTGCTTTGCCTGGCAGCACTGAGAGACGATAAGACACTGTTGGCCATCAGGCTTTTTTGCCTGGCAGGAATGACAGACGATAGAACAGTGTTGGCCGTCATAATTTTTTCCTGGCAATAACAGACGATGAGAAACTGTAGCCCGGCAGGGTTTCTGCCTGGCAGCAATGACACACGATGCGACACTATTGGCCGGTATGCTTTTTGAATGGCAGCAATGCTAGACGATGGGACACTGTAGGCCCGTAGGTTTTTTGCCTCGCAGCAATGACAGATGATGGGACACTGTTGACCAGCAGGCTTTTTGCCTGGCAGCAATGACAGACAATGCCACACTGTTCGACGGCAGTTTTTTGCCTGGCAGCAATGACATAGGATGGCACAAAGTGCGCTGGGAGGCGTTTTGTCTGGCAGCAATGGCAGAGGATGGGGCACTGGTCGAAGCCAGGCTTTTGCCTGGCAGCAATGATAGACAATGGGAAACTGTTGGCCGGCAGGTTTTTTCCTGGCATCATTGATAGAAGATGGGACACTATTCGATGGCAGACTTTTTGTCTGTCAGCAATGTTGGCCGGCAGGCTTTATACATGGCAGCAATGACAGACGATAAAACACACTTTACCGGCAGACCTTCGCCTGGCAGCAATGACAGACGATGGGACATTGTTGGCCGGCAGGCAGTTTGCTTGAAAGCAATGACAGACGATGTGACACTTTTCGCGGGTAGAATTTTTGCCTGGCAGCAATGACAGACTATGAAACACTGCTTGCCGGTTGGCTTTTTGCCTGGCAGCAATGACAGAGGATGGGAGACTGTAGGACGGCAGTCTTTCTGCCTCGGAACAATGACGGAGGATGGGACGCTATTGGCCAATATGCTTTTGAATGACAGCAATGCCAGACGATGGGACACTGTAGGCCGGTAGAATTTTTGAATGACAGCAATGACTGACGATGGGACACTGTTTGCCGGCAGACTTTTGATTGGTAATAATGCTAGGCGATGGGACACCATTGGCCGGCAGGCTTTTTGCCTGTCAGCAATGACAGACGATGGGACACTGTTGGCCGGCAGACTTTTGAGTGGTAATAATGATAGATGATGGGACACCATTGGCCGGCAGGCTTTTTGCCTGGCAGCTATGACAGACGATGGGACACTGTTGGCCGGCAGATTTTTTTGCCTGGAAGCAATGTGAGACGACGGCGCACTGTTTGGCGGAGGGTTTTCTGCATGGCAGCAATGAGAGACGATAAGACACTGTTGGCCGGCAGGCTTTCTGCCTGGCACGAATGCCAGGGGATGGAACTCTGTTGGCTTATAAGTCCGGTAGGCTTATTGCTTGGCAGCAACGACAGAAGATGGGATAATGTTGACCGGCACGCTTTTTGACAGGCAGCAAAGACAAACGATGGGACACTGTTGACCGGCAGGCTTTTTGCTTGCAAGCAATGACACACGATGGGACACTGTTGGCCGACAGGCTTTTTGACTGGCAGCAATAAGAGACGATGAAACACAGTTGTCTGGCAGATTTTGCCTGGCAGCAATGACAGACGATGCCACACTGTTCCCCAGCAGACTTTTTGACTGGCAGCATTCACGGATGCTGGGACACCGTAGACCAGCAGGCTTTTGTCTGGCAGCAATGACAGACGATAAGACACTGTTGGCCGGAAGGCTTTTTGCCTGGGAGAAAGGACATACGATGGGACACTGTTCGATTGGATTGGATTTTTGCCGGTTGGATTTTTGCCGGGAAGCAATGCCAGACGATAAGACACGGTTTGCCGGCCGGTTTTTTGCCTGGCAGTAATGACAAGCGCTGATACTCTGCTGGCCAGTATGTTTTTGCCTGGCAGCAATGACAGACAATATGACACTGTTGGCCGTCATACTTCTTGTCTGGAGGCAATATCAGACCATGGGCCCCTGTTCGCCGGTAGGCTTTTGCCTGGCAGCAATGACAGACGATGGAACACTGTTGGCCGGCAGACTTTTTGTCTGGCAGCAATGACAGACGATGCGAGACTGTAGGCCGGCAGGCTATCTGCCTGTCAGCAATTCCAGACGATGGAACGCTGTAGCAGGGTAGGCTTTTTGCCTGGCAGCAATGACAGAATATGGGACACTGTTGGCCGGTACGCTTTTTGCCTGGCAGCAAAGAAAAATCTTGGGACACTCTTCGTCCGCAGGCTTTTTGAATGGCAGCAACGACAGACCACGGGACACTGTTGGCCGGCAGGCTTTATGTATGGCTGCAACGACAGACGATAAAACACAGTTTACTGGCAGATCTTCGTTGGCAGCAATGACAGACAATGTGACACTGTTCACGGGTTGGATTTTTGCCTGGCAGCAATGACAGACGATGGGAGACTGTTGGTCGCCAAAGTTTTCGCCTGGCAGCAGTGACAGACAATGAGACACTGTTGGCCGGTAGGCTTTTTAAATGGCAGCAATGACAGACGATGGGACACTGTTGGCCTGTGGGCTTTTTGACACACTGTTGCCCGGCTGACTTTCTGCCAGGCAGAAATGACACACGATGACACAATGTTCTCCGGCAGGCTTTTTGCCTTGCCGCAATGACAGACGATGGGACAATGTTGGTCGGCAGGCTTATTGCCTGGCAGCAAAGACAGACGATGGGACACTGTTGGCCGACAGGCTTTTTGCCTGGCAGCAATAACAGACGATGGGAGACTGTTGGTCGGCAAATTTTTTGCCTGGCAGCAGTGACAGACAATGACACACTGTTGGCCGGTAGGCTTTTTAACTGGCAGCAATGACAGACGATGGGACACTGTTGGCCCGTAGGCTTTTTGCCTGGCAGCAATGACAAACTATTAAACACTGTTGGCCACCAGTCTTTTTGCCTGGCAGTAATGATAGACGATGTAACACTGTTGACTGGTAGATTTTTTGCCTGGCAGCAATAACAGACGATGGGATACTGTTGGACGGCAGGTTTTTGCCTGGCAGCAATGTCAGACGATAGCACACTGATCGCCGGTAGGTTCTCTGAAAGGCAGCAATGACAGACGGTGGGATACGGTTGGACGGCAGGTTCTTTACCTGGCAGCAATAACAGACGATTGGACACTGTTGGCCGGCAGATTTTTGCCTGGCAGCAATGACAGACGGTGGGGACATTGTTGGCCGGCAGCCCTTTTGCCTGGGAGCAATGACAGACGATGGGAGAGTGTTGGCCTGCAAAGTTTTTGCCTGGCAACAGTGACAATGGCACACTGTTGGCCGGTAGGCTTTTTAATTGGCAGCAATGACAAACCATGGAACACTGTTGGCCTGCAGTCTTTTTGCCTGGCAGTAATGATAGACGATGCAATACTGTTGGCTGGCAAAGTTTTTGCCTGGCAGCAGTGACAGACGATGGGACACTGTTCGCCGGTAGGCTTTTGCCTGGCAGCAGTGACAGACGATGGGACACTGTAGGTGAGTAGGCTTTTGTCTGGCAGCAATTACAGACGATGGGACAATGTTGGCCGGCAGGTTTTTGCCTGGCATCAATGACAGAGGATGGGAATCTGTTCGCTGGCAGGCTTTTGCCTGGCAGCAACTGCAGACCCTGGGACACTGTAGGACGGCAGGATTTTGCCTGGCAGCAATCAGGCGATAGGACACTGTTCGTCGGCAGTTTTTTTTTTTTGCATGACAGCAATGACAGACGATGGGACACTGTTGGTCGCGAAGCATTTTTCCTGGCAGCAATGACAGTCGATGGGACGCTGTTGGCCGGTAGGCTTTTTGCCTCGAAGCAATGACAGACGATGGAATACTTTTGGCCCGTAGGCTTTTTGCCTGGCAGCAATGAGAGACCATGGAACATTGTTGGCCGGTAGGCTTTTTGCCTGGCAGCAGTGGCAGACGATGACATACTGTTGGCCGGCGGGATTTTGCCTGGCAGCAATGAAAGACGATGGCACACTGTTGGCTTGCAGTCTTCTTGCCTGGCAGCAATGACAGACGATGGGACACTGTTGGCTGGCAATTTCTTTTGCCTGGCAGCAGTGACAGACGATGGGATACTGTCCGCGTGCAGCCTTATGCCTGACAGGAGTGAGAGACGATAGGACACTGTAGGCCGGCAGTTTTTTTGTCTGGCATCAATGACAGACGATGGGACACCGCAGGAAGGCAGACTTTTTGCTTGACAGCAATGACAGACCATGGGACACTGTGCGATGGCAGGCTTTTCCCTGGCAGCAATGACAGACGATGGGACACTATTGGCAGTCAGAAATTTTGCCTAGCAGCAATGTCAGACGATGGGAAACTGTAGGCCGGTAGCCTTTATGCATGGCAGCAATGACAGATGATGGGACACTGACGGCCGGCAGGTTTATTGCCTGGCAGCGATGAAAGACGATGGGACACTGTTGGCCGGCAGCCTTTTTGCCTGGCAGAAATGAGACGATGGGAGAGTGTAGGCCTGCAAAGTTTTTGGCAGGTAGCAGTGACAATGACACACTGTTGACCGGTAGGATTTTTAACTGGCAGCAATGACAGACGATGGGACACTGTTGGTCTGTAGACTTTTTGCCTGGCAGCAATGACAAACCATGGAACACTGTAGGCCTGCAGTCTTTTTTGCCTGGCAGTAATGATAGACGATGCAACACTGTTGGATGGCAAAGTTTTTGCCTGGCAGCAGTGACAGACGATGGGACACTGTTCGCCGGCAGGCTTTTGCCTGGCAGCAGTGACAGACGATGGAACACTGTAGGTGGGCAGGCTTTTTGTCTGGCAGCAACTGCAGACCCTGGGACACTGTAGGACGGCAGGATTTTGCCTGGCAGCACTGTTCGTCGGCAGTTTTTTTTTGCATGACAGCAATGACAGACGATGGGACACTGTTGGTCGCGAAGCATTTTGCCTGGCAGCAATGACAGTCGATGGGACGCTGTTGGCCGGGAGGCTTTTTGCCTGGCAGCAATGACAGACGATGGGATACTGTTGGCCTGTAGGCTTTTTGCCTGGCAGCAATGAGAGACCATGGAACATCGTTGGCCGGTAGGCTTTTTGCCTGGCAGCAGTGGCAGTAGGCTGGCAGGCTTTTTGTCTGGCAGGAAGGACAGTATCGTATTGTTCTTTAGACCCCTTTCAACTGCTATGGTCATATCGGGATCCCCCTGCCACATTATACTGAAATGGGGCATTCCAGCCCTCCTTCTAACCGTTACATGTGGAGTGCCTCACAGGGTAGCAAGGAGGAGTCCCAATTTTAAAGTCTTTGGTATGACCCGACCGGGATGTAAACCCACGATCTTCGAGTCTCGAGGCGGACACTAACCACTAGGCCACCGAGGCCGACTTTTGCCTGGCAGCAGTGACAGACTATGAGACACTGTTGGCCGGCAGGCTTTTGCCTGGCAGCATGACAGATGATGGAACACTGTTGGCCACCAGGATTTTTGCCTGGCAGCAATGAAAGAGGTTGCAACACAGTTGGCCGGCAAGCTTTTTGTCTGACAGCAATGACAGACAATGGGACACTGTGCGCCGGCAGGCTTTTTGCCTGGCAGCAATGACAGGCGATGTTACACTGTAGGAAGGTAGGCATTTTGCCGGACAGCAATGACAGACCATGGGACACTGTTGGCCGGTAGGATTTTTTCCTGGCAGCAATGACAGACGATGGAACACTGTTAGCCGGCAAGCTTTTACCTGGCAGCAATTACAGACGATGGGACACTGTTGGCTGGCATGGTTTTTGTCTGGCAGCAATGACAGGCGATCGGACACTGTTCACCTGCAGGATTTTTTGTCTGGCAGCAATGACAGACGATGGGACACTGTAGGCCGGCAGGCTTTTTGTCTGGCAGCAATGACACACGATAGGGCACTGTAGGCCGGAAGGCTTTTGCCTTGCAGCAGTGACACGATGGGACACTGTTCGAAGGCAGATTTTTGCCTGGCAGCAATGACAATGCTGTCAGCAATAATGGTACACTGTTGACCGGTAGGCTTTTGCCTGACAGCAATGAAAGACGAACGCACACTGCTGGAGGGCAGGTTTTGCCTGGGAGCAATGACCGACGACGGGACACTGTTGGACGGTAGGATTTTTTCCTGGCAGCAATGACAGACGATGGAACACTGTTAGCCGGCAAGCTTTTACCTGGCAGCAATTACAGACGATGGGACACTGTTGGCTGGCATGGTTTTTGTCTGGCAGCAATGACAGGCGATCGGACACTGTTCACCTGCAGGATTTTTTGTCTGGCAGCAATGACAGACGATGGGACAATGTTGGTCGGCAGGCTTATTGCCTGGCAGCAATGACAGACGATGGGACACTGTTGGCCGACAGGCTTTTTGCCTGGCAGCAATAACAGACGATGGGAGACTGTTGGTCGGCAAATTTTTTGCCTGGCAGCAGTGACAGACAATGACACACTGTTGGCCGGTAGGCTTTTTAACTGGCAGCAATGACAGACGATGGGACACTGTTGACTGGTAGATTTTTTGCCTGGCAGCAATAACAGACGATGGGATACTGTTGGACGGCAGGTTTTTGCCTGGCAGCAATGTCAGACGATAGCACACTGATCGCCGGTAGGTTCTCTGAATGGCAGCAATGACAGACGGTGGGATACGGTTGGACGGCAGGTTCTTTACCTGGCAGCAATAACAGACGATTGGACACTGTTGGCCGGCAGATTTTTGCCTGGCAGCAATGACAGACGGTGGGGACATTGTTGGCCGGCAGCCCTTTTGCCTGGGAGCAATGACAGACGATGGGAGAGTGTTGGCCTGCAAAGTTTTTGCCTGGCAACAGTGACAATGGCACACTGTTGGCCGGTAGGTTTTTTAATTGGCAGCAATGACAAACCATGGAACACTGTTGGCCTGCAGTCTTTTTGCCTGGCAGTAATGATAGACGATGCAATACTGTTGGCTGGCAAAGTTTTTGCCTGGCAGCAGTGACAGACGATGGGACACTGTTGGCCGGTAGGCTTTTGCCTGGCAGCAATGACAGACGATGGGACACTGTTCGAAGGCAGACTTCTTGCCTCGCGGCAATGACAGACGACGGGACACTGTAGACCGGCAGGCTTTTGCCTGGCAGTAATGACAGACGATGGGAAACTGTTCGAAGACAGATTTTTTGCCTAGTAGTAATGACAGACGATGGAACACCGTAGGCCGATAGACTTTTTGCCGGGGAGCAATGGCAGACGATGGGACACTGTTGGCCGGCAGGGTTTTTTCCTAGCAGCAATGACAGACGATGGGACACTGTTCGTCGGCAGGTTTTTGCGTGGGAGCAAAGACAGGCGATGGGACACTGTTCGCCGGAAGGCTTTTTGCCTGGCAGCAATGACAGACGATGGGACACTGTTCACCGGCCGGCTTTTGCCTGGCAGCAATGACAGAGGATGGAACACTGTGGGCTGGCAAAGCTTTTGCCTGGCAGCAGTGACAGACGATGGGACACTGTAGGTGAGTAGGCTTTTGTCAGGCAGCAATTACAGACGATGGGACAATGTTGGCCGGCAGGTTTTTGCCTGGCAGCAACTGCAGACCCTGGGACACTGTAGGACGGCTGGATTTTGCCTGGCAGCAATAAGGCGATAGGACACTGTTCGTCGGCAGTTTTTTTTTGCATGACAGCAATGACAGACGATGGGACACTGTTGGTCGCGAAGCATTTTGCCTGGCAGCAATGACAGTCGATGGGACGCTGTTGGCCGGTAGGCTTTTTGCCTCGAAGCAATGACAGACGATGGAATACTTTTGGCCCGTAGGCTTTTTGCCTGGCAACAATGAGAGACCATGGAACATTGTTGGCCGGTAGGCTTTTTGCCTGGCAGCAGTGGCAGACGATGACATACTGTTGGCCGGCGGGCTTTTGCCTGGCAGCAATGAAAGACGATGGCACACTGTTGGCTTGCAGTCTTCTTGCCTGGCAGCAATGACAGACGGTGGGACACTGTTGGCTGGCAATTTCTTTTGCCTGGCAGCAGTGACAGACGATGGGATACTGTCCGCGTGCAGCCTTTTGCCTGACAGGAGTGAGAGACGATAGGACACTGTAGGCCGGCAGTCTTTTTGTCTGGCATCAATGACAGACGATGGGACACCGCAGGAAGGCAGACTTTTTGCTTGACAGCAATGACAGACCATGGGAAACTGTGCGACGGCAGGCTTTTCCCTGGCAGCAATGACAGACGATGGGACACTATTGGCCGTCAGAAATTTGGCCTAGCAGCAATGTCAGACGATGGGAAACTGTAGGCCGGTAGCCTTTATGCATGGCAGCAATGACAGATGATGGGACACTGACGGCCGGCAGGTTTATTGCCTGGCAGCGATGACAGACGATGGGACACTGTTGGCCGGCAGCCTTTTTGCCTGGCAGAAATGAGACGATGGGAGAGTGTAGGCCTGCAAAGTTTTTGGCAGGTAGCAGTGACAATGACACACTGTTGACCGGTAGGATTTTTAACTGGCAGCAATGACAGACGATGGGACACTGTTGGTCTGTAGGCTTTTTGCCTGGCAGCAATGACAAACCATGGAACACTGTTGGCCTGCAGTCTTTTTTGCCTGGCAGTAATGATAGACGATGCAACACTGTTGGATGGCAAAGTTTTTGCCTGGCAGCAGTGACAGACGATGGGACACTGTTCGCCGGCAGGCTTTTGCCTGGCAGCAGTGACAGAGATGGAACACTGTAGGTGGGCAGGCTTTTTGTCTGGCAGCAACTGCAGACCCTGGGACACTGTAGGACGGCAGGATTTTGCCTGGCAGCAATCACAGGCGATAGGACACTGTTCGTCGGCAGTTTTTTTTTTGCATGATAGCAATGACAGACGATGGGACACTGTTGGTCGCGAAGCATTTTGCCTGGCAGCAATGACAGTCGATGGGACGCTGTTGGCCGGTAGGCTTTTTGCCTGGCAGCAATGACAGACGATGGGATACTGTTGGCCTGTAGGCTTTTTGCCTGGCAGCAATGAGAGACCATGGAACATCGTTGGCCGGTAGGCTTTTTGCCTGGCAGCAGTGGCAGACGATGACATACTGTTGGCCGGCGGGATTTTGCCTGGCAGCAATGAAAGACGATGGCACACTGTTGGCCTGCAGTCTTCTTGCCTGGCAGCAATGACAGACGATGGGACACTGTTGGCCCGCAGGCTGTTGCCTGGCAGCAATGACAGAGGATGGAACACTGTGGGCTGGCAAAGCTTTTGCCTGGCAGCAGTGACAGACGAGTGGACACTGTTGGCCGGTAGGCTTTTGCCTGGCAGCAGTGACAGACGATGGGACACTTAGGCTGGCAGGCTTTTTGTCTGGCAGGAAGGACAGTATCGTATTGTTCTTTAGACCCCTTTCAACTGCTATGGTCATATCGGGATCCCCCTGCCACATTATACTGAAATGGGGCATTCCAGCCCTCCTTCTAACCGTTACATGTGGAGTGCCTCACAGGGTAGCAAGGAGGAGTCCCAATTTTAAAGTCTTTGGTATGACCCGACCGGGATGTAAACCCACGATCTTCGAGTCTCGAGGCGGACACTAACCACTAGGCCACCGAAGCCGACTTTTGCCTGGCAGCAGTGACAGACTATGAGACACTGTTGGCCGGCAGGCTTTTGCCTGGCAGCATGACAGATGATGGAACACTGTTGGCCACCAGGATTTTTGCCTGGCAGCAATGAGAGAGGTTGCAACACAGTTGGCCGGCAAGCTTTTTGTCTGACAGCAATGACAGACAATGGGACACTGTGCGCCGGCAGGCTTTTTGCCTGGCAGCAATGACAGGCGATGGTACACTGTAGGAAGGTAGGCATTTTGCTGGACAGCAATGACAGACCATGGGACACTGTTGGCCGGCAAGCTTTTACCTGGCAGCAATTACAGACGATGGGACACTGTTGGCTGGCATGGTTTTTGTCTGGCAGCAATGACAGGCGATCGGACACTGTTCACCTGCAGGATTTTTTGTCTGGCAGCAATGACAGACGATGGGACACTGTAGGCCGGCAGGCTTTTTGTCTGGCAGCAATGACACCCGATAGGGCACTGTAGGCCGGAAGGCTTTTGCCTTGCAGCAGTGACACGATGGGACACTGTTCGAAGGCAGATTTTTGCCTGGCAGCAATGACAATGCTGTCAGCAATAATGGTACACTGTTGACAGGTAGGCTTTTGCCTGGCAGCAATGACAGACGATGGGACACTGTTGGCCGGAAGGCTTTTGCCTGGCAGCAATAACATGAGATGGGACACTGTAGGCTGGGAGGGTTTTTGCCTGGCAGCAATAACACAGGATGGGGCACTGTAGGCCGGTAGGCCTTTGTCTGGCAGCAATGACACGATGGGACACTGTTCGAAGGCAAATTTTTGCCTGACAGCAATAACAATGCTACCAGCAATGATGGTACACTGTTGACCGGCAGGCTCTTCCCTGGTAGCAATGACAGTCGATGGCACAATCCTGGCCGGCAGGCTTTTTGCCGGGGAGCAATGACGGACGATGGGACACTGTTCGAGGGCAGAGTTTTTGTCTTGCAGCAATGACAGAGGATGGGACAGTGTTCGAGGGCAGAATTTTTGCCGGGGAGCAATGACAGACGTTGGGACACCGTAGGCCGGCAGGCTTTTGCCTGGCAGTAATGACAGACGATGGGATACTGTTCGAAGGCAGAGTTTTTGCCGGGGAGCAATGACAGACGTGGGGACACCGTAGGCCGGCAGGATTTTGCCTGGCACTAATGACAGACGATTGAACACTGCCCGAAGGCAGACTTTTTACCTGGCAGCAATGACAGAGGATGGGGCACTGTTCGAGGGCAGAGTTTTTGCTGGGGAACAATGACAGACGATGGGACACCGTAGGCCGGCAGGCTTTTGCCTGGCAGTAATCACAGACGACGGGACACTGTTCCAAGGCACACTTTTTGCCTGGCAGCAATGACAGACAATGGGGCACTGTTGACCGGCAGACTTTTTGCATGGCTGGAATGACAGATGATGAAACACTGTTGGCCGGCAGGTTTTTTCCTGACAGCAATGACAGATGATGGAACACTGTTGGCCGGCAGATTTTTGCCTGGCAGCAATGACAGATGATGGGACACTGTTGGCTGGTAGGCTTTCTGCCTGTTAGCCGGCAGGCTTTTTTCCGGAGGAGCAATGACAGACGATCGGGCACTTTTCGCCGCCAGGCTTTGTGCCGGGGAGCAATTGCAGACGATGGGACACTGTTGGCCGGCAGGTCTTTTGCCGGGGAGCAATGACAGACGATGGGACACTGTTGGCCGGGAGGCTTTTTGCCTAGCAGCAATGACAGACGGTGGGACACTGTTTGCCGGTAGGCTTCTTGTCTGTCAGCAATGAGAGACGATGGCACACTGTTCGCCGGCAGACTTTTTCCCTGGTAGCAATGATAGACGATGGAACACTGTAGAAAAGCAGGTTTTTTGCTTGACAGCAAAAACAGACTATGGGACACTGTTGGTCGGTAGGATTTTTGCCTGGTAGCAATGACAGAAGCTAGGACATTATAGGCCGGCAGGGTTTTCCCTGGCAGCAATGCAGACGATGGAACACTGTCGGCCGGAAGGCTTTTTACCTTGCAGCAATGACAGACAATGGGAAACTGTTGGCCGGCAGAGACTTTGCTTGGAAGGAATGACAGACGATGGGACACTGTTCACCTGCAGGACTTTTGTCTGGCAGCAATGACAGACGATGGGACACTGTTCGAAGGCAGACTTTTTGAATGCCAGCAATCACAGATAATGGGACACTGTTGGCCGGCAGGGTTTTTGCCGGGGAGCATTGACAGACGATAGGGCAATGCAGAGCGGTAGGCCTTAGACTGGCAGCAATGACAGACGATGGGACACTGTTGGCCGGCAGAGTTTTTGCACAGCTCCAATGACAGACGATGGGACACTATTGGCCGGCAGACTTTTTACCGCGGAGCAATGACAGACGATGGGACACTGTTGGCCGGATGGCTTTTTTGCTGGTAGCAATGACAGATGATGGAACACTGTTGGCCGGCAGACTTTGCCTATCAGCAATAACAGACGATGGGACACCGTTGGCCGGTAGGCTTTTTTACTGGCAGCAATAACAGACGATGGAACACTGTTGGCCGGCAGACTTTGCCTAGCAGCAATAACAGACGATGGGACACTGTTGGCCGGCAGGCTTTTTTACTGGCAGCAATGACAGATGATGGAACACTGTTTGCCGGCAGACTTTTTGCCTGGCAGCACTGACAGACCATTGGACACAGTTGGCCGGCAGGCTTTTTTTCCTGGCCACAATGACAGACGATGGGGCACTGTTCACCGGCAGGCTTTTTTACTGGCAGCAATGACAGACGATGGAACACTGTTGGCCGGCAGATTTAGCCTAGCAGCAATAACAGACGATGGGACACAGTTGGCCGGCAGGCTTTTTTACTGGCACCAATTATAGATGATGGAACACTGTTGGCCGGCAGACTTTTGCCTGGCAGGAATGACAGACGATGGAACACTGTTGGCCGGTAGGCTTTTGCCTGGCAGCAATGACAGACGATGGGACACTGTTCGAAGGCAGACTTCTTACCTCGCGGCAATGACAGACGACGGGACACTGTAGACCGGCAGGCTTTTGCCTGGCAGTAATGACAGACGATGGGAAACTGTTCGAAGACAGATTTTTTGCCTAGTAGTAATGACAGACGATGGGACACCGTAGGCCGGCAGACTTTTTGCCGGGGAGCAATGGCAGACGATGGGACACTGTTGGCCGGCAGGGTTTTTTCTTAGCAGCAATGACAGACGATGGGACACTGTTCGTCGGCAGGTTTTTGCCTGGCAGCAATGACAGACGATGGGACACTGTTCGAAGGCAGACTTTTTGCCTGGCTGCAGTGACAAACGATGAGTCACTGCTGGCCGGCAGACTTTTTGCATGGCAGCAATGACAGACAATGGGACACTGTTGGAAGGCAGCCTTAACCTGGCAGCAATTACAGATGATGGGACACCGTAGGACGGCAAGCTTTGCCTGGCAGTAATGACAGATGATGGGACACTGTTGGCCGGTAGACTTTTTGCCTGGCAGCACTGACAGACGATTGGACACAGTTGGCCGGCAGGCTTTTTCCTGGCCACAATGACAGACGATGGGGCACTGTTCACCGGCAGGCTTTTTTACTGGCAGCAATGACAGACGATGGAACACTGTTGGCCGGCAGACTTTGCCTAGCAGCAACAACAGACGATGGGACACCGTTGGCCGGCAGGCTTTTATACTGGCAGCAATGACAGACGATGGAACACTGTTGGCCGGCAGATTTTGCCTAGCAGCAATAACAGACGATGGGACACAGTTGGCCGGCAGGCTTTTTTACTGGCACCAATGATAGATGATGGAACACTGTTGGCCGGCAGACTTTTGCCTGGCAGGAATGACAGACGATGGAACACTGTTGGCCGGTAGGCTTTTGCCTGGCAGCAATGACAGACGATGGGACACTGTTCGAAGGCAGACTTCTTGCCTCGCGGCAATGACAGACGACGGGACACTGTAGACCGGCAGGCTTTTGCCTGGCAGTAATGACAGACGATGGGAAACTGTTCGAAGACAGATTTTTTGCCTAGTAGTAATGACAGACGATGGAACACCGTAGGCCGATAGACTTTATGCCGGGGAGCAATGGCAGACGATGGGACACTGTTGGCCGGCAGGGTTTTTTCCTAGCAGCAATGACAGACGATAGGACACTGTTCGTCGGCAGGTTTTTGCGTGGGAGCAAAGACAGGCGATGGGACACTGTTCGCCGGAAGGCTTTTTGCCTGGCAGCAATGACAGACGATGGGACACTGTTCACCGGCCGGCTTTTGCCTGGCAGCAATGACAGACGATGGGGCACTGCAGGCCAGCAGGCTTTTGCCTAGCAGCAATGACAGACGATGGGACACTGTTCGTCGGCAGGTTTTTGCCTGGGAGCAAAGACAGACGATGGGACACTGTTCGCCGGCAGGCTTTTTGCCTGGCAGCAATGACAGACGATGGGACACTGTTCACCGGCCGGCTTTTGCCTGGCAGCAAAGACAGGCGATGGGACACTGTTGGCCGGTAGAATTTTTGCCTGGCAGCAATGCCAGGCGATGACACACTGTTGGCTAGCAGGCTTTTTTTCTGTCAGCAATGACAGGCGATGGGACACTGTTGGCCGGCACGCTTTTGCCTGGCAGCAATGACAGACGATGGGACACTGTTGGCCGGCGGGCTTTTTGCCTGGCAGCAATGACAGGCGACAGGACACTGTTGGCCGGTAGAATTTTTGCCTGGCAGCAATGCCAGGCGATGGCATACTGTTGGCTAGCAGGCTTTCTTTCTGGCAGCAATGACAGGCGATGGGACACTGTTGGTCGGCACGCTTTTGCCTGGCAGCAATGACAGGCGATGGGACACGGTTGGCCGGTAGAATTTTTGCCTGGCAGCAATGCCGGGCGATGGCACACTGTTGGCTAGCAGGCTTTTTTTCTGGCAGCAATGACAGGCGATAGGACACTGTTGGCCGGTAGAATTTTTGCCTGGCAGCAATGCCAGGCGATGGCACACTGTTGGCTAGCAGGCTTTTTTTCTGGCAGCAATGACAGGCGATAGGACACTGTTGGCCGGTAGAATTTTTGCCTGGCAGCAATGCCAGGCGATGGCACACTGTTGGCTAGCAGGCTTTTTTTCTGGCAGCAATGACAGGCGATGGGACACTGTTGGCCGGCAGACTTTTTACCGGAGAGCAATGGCAGACGCTGGGACACTGCTGGCCACGCTGATCTAACGTTCAACTTTACTGATTGTTTACGTTTCTGTATATTTCTTCATTGTTATTATTTATTATTTATTATTATTTATTATTATTATTATTAGTATTGGTATTAGTATTATTATTATTACTGTTAATAATATCAGTATATTCTGTTTTATTTCTTTATTTCTGGTGCAGTTGAAATCATATTTCTACAATTCCATTTGATGAAAATTTATATCTTGAGGAATATTAAAAAAATGCAACCATGAGTTTGCCTTTACTTTGCCTTCTCTTTCTCTTTTACGTTAAATTCACACCGTTATATTTATCAAAGCCAAGTTCTTCCCAGTCTTATTGCGATTTTTATCATTTCTGCGGTATTTTCAGAACTGTTTTACAATTTTTTCACAAGTTCAAGAATTTTCTAAAAAACCCTTCCTCTTGATCAAATGAGCATATTTTCTAACTATGAAAATGTGGACAATGAGTTATAAATTAGAATTAATTCTCAAAACTTTACGAAAAAAAAAAAAACAAAACAAAACAAAAACACCCAAACAACTGCTTTTATTTAACTCATTTCAGTGCATGGGTTACCTCCATCCTCTCCACCTCTGCTACTTTTTCGTTCTTTTCCCTTTGTAGCTGTGCTTTATAAGCGGCGACCTCCTCCTTAAGGTTCTTGATTTTGTCATCATCCTCCTTAATGGCCTGCTGCAGCGTCTGACCCTGAACAAGCAACATCAACATGCGACGGGGCCGCTTAAGGTAGAATGGGTCTCAATCTTAACTCACATAAAGGAAAAGAAAAGGTGATTTCAGCACTATTTTGTCCAATCATTTTTTCTAAGATCATGACGAGTTAACGCACTTACTTCTAATATTACAGATGGTATATACCAAAACGGACATCTGCTTGCATGGACTTACTTACCAACAAAATAGAAATTCGACCAATCTTGAAACATTCTAAGATTATCTTATTATTTTCAAAGAACCACTTAGATCAACACCTCCAGGCAGAACCCTGTAGCGGAATGGACCGACACTTTGATCCGGGCCAAGTCAATATTCCGGCGCTATTTACCTCCTTGGTGAGGTCATCATGCACTTTCTTGCCGTCGTTGATCTTTCGCGTCATGGCGTTCAGCGCCTTGGTGGTTTCTATCTTCACCTCGTCCATCTTCTTCTGTTCGCCATCGCGATTGTCCTGCAGTGTCACCCTGCAACCAATGCGGGACGGGGGTGAGGGGTGGGGCGTACAAGTGCTACACAACAGCCTGTATAGTGACATATTCCCCAGGCAAGTCAAGGGACGTGTGGAATTCCGTGAACCGTGAAAGACCACTGGATCTTTACTTAATGTGGTTATGTAAATTTGCTTTCGTATCCGTGGATGCTTTTGTTTGTTTGATAATTTGTTTTTTTTTTCACCAAAACGTATCAAAGTTTTCCAAATTGTTCACGGAATGCTAAAATTACCTTCACTGCAGCTTTTTTCGGATGCATTTCGTAAATGTTTGCCAGCGCCCGCCTGCATAAATCTACCAGTTTTCAGACGGTCCCGTCTCGTCCCTACCTCCACACACCCTCCCCTGTGGGTTTTTCCATACATTAATACCTTTCTTTTCTCTCCTTGGCCAGAGCTTCTCGGCATTCCTGTATCTGCTTCGTGAGTGTCGCCATGATAGCCCTGAAATCATGTCAATCAATCACGTGTCTGTCACGTGACATCACGTAACACGCCAATCAACGACGTGTATGTGACGTAATGAACACGTCTGTCGCGTGATGCTCGGCGACACGTCAATAAACCACGTGTCTGTCGCACGGCATTAGTTAATACGTCAATCAACCACGTGGGTGTCACGTGACGTTACGTGACATGTCAATCAACCACGTATCTGTCACACGACGTCAGTTAATACATCAATCAACCACGTGTCTGCTGCGCAGTCACATAACACGTCAAATGTCACGAGACGTCATATAACACGTCAATCAACCTGTTATTATTTCTATCGCATGACACTAGGTTTCTGTGTAATATTTAAATAAGAACAAAAAGGACAAGTAAGTCCGATAAGCTTCAAACATCGGTTACTTTTCTGCAGTGTTGAGTCTGCTTAAAAACATAGCCTAGAGAGTCATGTATACCGTGTGGTTGATGCCGTATATGTGAATATGTTTACTATTAAATATTCAATTTTCTACTTCTATAACGCCTTGAGACATACAATAAAATGACCAAATTTACACGAAATCACTAACATCATCATGCATTTTAAAATTTCACAAGACCAAGTTAACAGCTTTACTTTTTCCAGTAATCAGAATTCTTCAAGCAAAACAAAAGTCAAAACCACTAACGAGCTGCACTACCTTAAAAATTACTCTTTATTATTCAATCCGATTCATTCACAAGTCAAAATTCGACTGAAAATAAATTTGAACAGAAAGCAAATATTCCATGATCAAGCCTGTTTTTTTCAGCTCACACAATCATGCATGCGTCAGCGTCAAAGTTCAATGTAATGAAGATTGTCCATTGTTTACTGTTTTATCTTCATTTTATTAACATCAGTTTGAATTCCTCAGTTTTATCGCTAACAGTTATCAGTTAAATTGCAACAACAAAAAAAAAAAACCTATCTGGAGAAAAAATATGAGGCGAATATAATTTAAAATTTTGTTTTCAGAAAGCTGGCTTAATCGTTGCTACCAGCAATAGTAGCTATCACACTATTCTGGAAACCTGAACACTCCATTTCAACTATAAGACTTGGCAATGAAGTATTCGTGATATCCAGGTTATCACAGGATATCCACCAATTCTGGTACGTGCAAATAATGAAGCACTCAGCAGAAACAATCACCCAAAGTGCCCATCGGCATTTCATTTCACAGTGTCAGAAAGCCCCCCCCCCAAAAAAAAAAGACACTACACAGTGGTGGGGCACTCATAACGTCAAGCCATGCAGATACCCTTTACGGCCACGTGGCCTTTTCCTTTTGATGTGCCCCGATAACCAGGCCGAATAAAACCTTCAACGAACATTGTCAACTTATGAACTCTGAAGTACTGATCATCTGAAAATCCTTATAAGCAGTAATAGGTTTTCTGAGTGAAGATGTCTGTCAATTTTTAAAAATCTGACACAAAAAAACAAACTAGATGTTCCTTCAGTTTAATTACAAAAAAAAATACTTGTTGCTTTCGACCCGATATTTCTCCAAGTAATAACTTTAAACAACTTAAAATGCAAATAATACAATTCAAGATTATGTTTGGAGTAGATCACAATAAACACACACGTTAAGTTATAGCTCCTATTAATTAGTTAAAAAGAATAAACTGTTCGATATTAAAAACCAAAACAAACTCACTATGCAGTACTCTCGGTTCCTTCGTCGCATAATTATTCTTTTTTTTTTCTCTCGCTTACAGTTGACCAATAACATTTACCCAAACATTCATCTTATGAGTTTCCGATGAAAATAAAGCAAATTTGAAGCAGTACACAGCTTTAAAAGTCAGAAGATTGTTAGAATTACAATCCAATAAAGAAATATTCACAGAAAAAGGTGTTCACCAATTGGAAGTTGTTCAATAAGTGGAGATATTCAATGACGGAGCTCTAACTGTATTAGTTATTAATTAAGCATTACCTTTTTAATTTATTTTCATATATATATACATATATATTACTTACTCGTGCGTTTCGTTGAGTTCGACGATTCGCGTCTCCATGTCGATATTCTCTTGCCGTAGCTTGGCTAATTCCTCTGCTTTCACGGCCAGTTCTCCTTTAGACTTTTGCAATCTATTAACATATTAAATTGTGTATCAAAAACTTAACAGTTCTGTTAAAACCTTTTACAGTTGCAGATTTTAATCATCATAATCTTTTTCAACGTAATTTCGTTTGTACTGCAACGACCCAAAAACATATGGTATAATTTATAACCAGGGAAAAATCCCGATGAGAAAAACTGAGTTTTTGGAAGAAGCTACAGACGAAGTCGTCCGATTCGCATTTCGTTTGAACGTATAAATCAATTAATGCTATTTTTCTGCTATTTTTAAATCCCGCGTTGTTGCTTCATGTTTAAACTAGTCACTGGCTGAAGCCTGATGAGCATATTTGTTTGGAAAATAGGATTTTACTTAGGACAAAAATACGAAAGCCTATCTGCAATTTCAAAAGCTCATTTTCCCTTCATTCAAATTCATTATATATGGAACACCATCTCGAAGTACTGGGCGTCGCGTAATTCTTACACTTTGTTTTGTTCACTGACTTTCTTCTCATCAATTTTTCTCACTTTCTGTTTTTCCTTCACCGCTGAAATAATACAACAAATTCACGTCATTTATTTATTGTAAAACATTAATAACTTGAACCATCCCATATCAGAAACATGAAAACTTTAATAGCTCCAGTCATACAATTTTTATTTCATTTTTGACATCGCTAAATTGGCTTATTCATCTATAAATGGGAACCGTAGGCCAGAACCTTTTCTACACAAGCTATAGTTCACCAAATACCCTATATCAGACAACACACTTTACAAAAATAAAACAGAGTTGTTCGTCGTTTTATTTTTTCTTAACCATTCTTTAATTTTTCTAGAAACATAAAGGGTGGGGGGAGGGGGTGAAGAGGGGGGGGGGGTAGAGTACAATCACAATGCTTACCAGCTTGTAACTGCAACCTCAGTACACTGTTACTCTCCGCCCTGCCTTTCTCATACACCAGGTCCTCGTCATACTAGTACACAACAAATACGAAAGTACACCCACGATACACAAAGTACACCAAAATACAACCCCCTCTCCATGGCTTCGTACATATACCGTTAGATCAAGATTCAGTAAAGCAGTCAGAGAGACGATACATCTCCAACACACAACTCGTGTTTTAATAAACGTCATTTATGCTTTCATGACTTCGCCTTGGTGCTGCACAAGCAGCCAATAGTTCACGTCTGAACATATTTTTCTTTTCACTTTTCACCCACTAATCCATTCTTTTATATTTCTGTATTGTTATTATTATTATTATTATTATTATTATTATTATTATTATTATTATTATTATTATTATTATTATTTGTTGACATTTAACTTAACATTCACACAAGACCTTACAGCACGCTTTTAAGATGGCGACTCTTACTGGAATTCTGTATCAGACCGCCTCGGCTCTTACCTCTTTTATGATGTTTTCTAGTTTTAGTTTTTCTTCTTCAAACAGCGCATCCTGGTCTTCAATCTGTCGACTTATTTCTAACCTTTTACAAAAAAAATTTTCTTTATCGACTAGACTCAATATTTCACCTACGTAAAGGTAATTTTCTTTTTTTTTCAATTTTTTTATTATCTAAATGAAGACCATAACAATAAAACATTTTATTAAATTTAATTTAGGTTCATCCTTCCATTTTAATTTCTTGTACACGTCCCTTCCCTCTCTCTTTACTAAATCTTCCAGGACCAAACGAATAAATTTCTCTCAGAAAACTAAGTGCCTGAGAAAACGATATCCCCGTGACCTTGAAAAATTACAAAATGCCACCCTGTAGAATTTCGCATGCATTCCACGTACGGCTCATAATCGTGTGACATTGATTAAAAAAAACAGAAAATGTAATATGTTGAAATTCTGGGATCTCTCCTTCTTCCCAAAAAGAAAGATGAAATTTTTATAGAGGAACAAATGCGAAACATTGACCAGAAATTTGCAAGTACTGTGATCAAAGTTTGAGAATGAGAAGATAGCATGTTGAGAAATTAAAAAAAAAAACATTTTACAAATGGCGTCACGGAAAATTACTCAAGAAGATAAGTTTTGTATGGAAAACTACGTGTGAGACAATTGAAAATGAAAGAAACCTAATCAAAATGAAGCCCTTTCAAAAACAAAAACTTTCAGAAAACTCATCCTTATATTCCCCAAGAGCGAAAACTAATCAAAAGGAGAAAATGCGGAAAAGACAAAAATAATGTTTTTCATGCATCCACATGCATATATATTTATGCCAAGACGCTTTGCTCTTGCTTGTCAGAAGCTGTAAGAGATCCTTGCTTTAAGGCCTGCATTAATATTGTTAGCAGCAATATACAGCACGTGACCGCTTCTAGCCAATCACATTGCTTCTACATAAGTGCTATCATCTTGTCTGACGAATACACAGCTAGAACTCAGCCAAATACATCCAAATGCAAAAGATAAAAAAAGTATTTAGCAAAATCCCTAAAATCCCCTTTCTTTCTTTTTGATTTTTTTTTTTTTTTTTTTTTTTGTAAATCAAAATTAAAGTAAAATGAAGCGTGGCAATCTGCAATGAACAGTTTTTAGATTTGGGGTGGAATAGCAGACAGATGGACGGACGGAAACGTGCATCCCTATGCCTCCCTCACCCCCCCCCCCCCCCCTCCTCCGGAGCAGGGGAGAACACAGCGGATCAACAGTGCTGGTATAATTTCTGTCACTATCCAAACGCTCTTACCCTTTGACTCTTAAATCTTGGTTGGTGTTGATTTGCCTGGCAAACTGCGCAGTGAGCGCTCGCTCCTGTCCCTCCAGCTTACTCTTGGACGTCTCCATTTGGCGGATCGACTATAATAAAACACGACACAACACCAGAAAATAAGATCACGCGGAACTACAGGGAAATGTGACATTATTTCCTGGGGTTCGTCGCTTACAATGGGTCTGAAGAATGTGGAATTATTTGTGATGCCTTTTTCATATTAACCATACATAGGAACGGGGTCGAAAAAAAAGCCGGAAAATTTTACCATACATGGGAACGGGGTCGGAAAAAAGTGGTAAAGTGGCTTGGCAAAGAAAGCCGAAAAAGCCGGAAAGGCCGGAAGGTTCCCATGTATGATTAACGATGGCTTTATCTCAAGGTGAATTTGAAATAAAATAAATAACTGCAATAACTATCCAGGTAACAAAAGTTCAAGACTTCGAACGTTCTTCTAAAGATTTTAACGACACACCATATATTATACACAAACTAAACTTATACTACAAGCGCTAAACTATCAATGAGTGATCATTAATTCAGTGCTGTGTCGTAAAAGTAAAAGAAAAATTATGCGATTTTCAAAATAGTTTCCCCGAATTTAAATCATTGCTTGCAAGTCTAAAATTAAAAAAAAACTTCCTTGCCACAGCATGAATGAATGATTAAATGAATAAAATGACTTAACAAACATGAGCATACTTTGCGAAACTCGCTCAGTTGGCCTTCTAAATCTGCGACCCTGCTGTGCAACTCATCCACTTCTCTGTAATAAAGAAAAAAAATAAACGTACAAACCTTCTTATGAGTTTATGCGATGTTTCCTAACAAAACCAAAGCTTCAAGAAGATGGAAAGGTAAAAGATCATGGCAGTATTTGGGGTTTCCTTTTTTTATGCCTGTTTGTGTAATCCCATGGAAAAAAAACTAGCTGGTCAAACTCTACGTAAATTCAAATATTTAACCTTAAACCCTGGAAAACAGGTCTAATTTAATTGGTGTACTGACATCGTTGTATGGACTGTTTATAGTGGTCACATGAGCAACATGTCTACTAAGGGTCTCCTTCAGAGTCCCTTCGACTTCCTTTTGTTCCAGAACGGCAAAAAATAGTGCTACTTACCCCCGTTTCTCGATGTTAATTTCTTTTTGTTCCCTCGTTTTTACTGTGGTATCGTACTGAAAAAAAAACAGATACATACATATGTACGTTATATTTCGGCTTTCTATACACACGCAATTCATCATATTGTGGAATCTTTTCCGAGTTTAAGTCATTAATTTACAAAAATCTTGGTACAATAATTCAAATTCTTTTATAAAATCTAGTGTTGCAATTCAGAAGCGAACACTCCACATCAGCATATTCGTATTGCGCATGAGAAGTGCGCTTCTTTTTCGGCTCTCTCTGCAATAAGTTCAAGCCTTACGACGGCCTTTTTGAGCCGTTTTTTTTCCATGCGTGCATCCGCCCTCTCTTGTATTAAGTCTTCCTTGAGCTGAATGATTCCCTCTTCCAGATCCACAATCTGCCAGGAAAATAGAAATAAAAACAAATGTTATATATAAAACTATTTCAAAGTCGACATGACTCACATAACCGAAACAAACTGATTTCCTATTCCTTGGCATTTCTGAAATGTTTTATCTCTGGACTTGCATTTACATACTCACCACTACAATGGATCACTATCAACTTGTACAGTTAAAAGACACGCTACCAAAACTACTTACCCTCTGATTAGTTTCCCGAACTTTGTCACGTGTTTCATTTAAACCAATCTGCTTGCTTTAATAAAGAATACATTTATTAATATATACAACAGTTTACTAATTATCAAGAAACAGCGCTCAGAAGTAAGCTAAAGAACGTCCCTCTTCAATATCTTTAAAAGCTAAACCGGTTTCCCTAACCGAAAATTGTTTTTCATGAACAGTCACTACTTATATTTTTGTGTATTTTTTTTTTTGCTACAGCTTCAATGCTCCCAAAATAAAGAGCCATCATAAATCTAAACAAACAGCGAGGCATCATTTTCTGCTTGACCAACATATAGTGTTGTGTATTGACAAGATCAGATTTCCACACACAAAACACTTCGCACCCTCGCCCTACCCCCCCCCCCCCCCGCCCTGTCTCCCGCTCCTCCCAAATCTTTACCTGGCCTTCTCTGCCATTCGCAGGTTGAGCTGCGCAATAATATCTTCATGTTGATGACGCACGCGATCTCTCTCCGGGCTTGAAAAATTAAAAGTGATCGCAAAATTTCTCCTACGGTGTCGACCTTTGAATCGCACAATTCATTTAGACTTTAAGCAGACTTATATTTGGCATATATAGTTAAAAGTTGTATTTAGATACTCACAAGCATTGACTAACTCCCAAAACATTACCACACTGTCAGAGTAAAAAGTATTCTTAAAAATAATACATACTGTTGGCAACCGCAATAAAACGTTATTTGTCAACCAGTTATACTTTTTTTTGCATTCTGAATAAGGACTTGAACTCTTGGCATATAATAAAACTACTCAAAACAAGACAACTGCCGACAAAAAACATATCCCCTACGGCTTCGACAAATTAGTTACTGCTTCATATGTCAACACTGTAATTTAATGTAGATGGATGTACAGAAAGAAAAATGTTACATTCTCAATAAGCACGCGCTTACTGTAGAGCTGAATTGGCTCGATCGAGTTCTCGATGTTTCTCCGTGACCCGCGCGATATTTTCCGTGATTCGTTTCAGTGCTGCCTGTAATCGCTCCAGCTCATCGGCGTTAGACTGACGCGCAGATGCAATAGCGGCTAGAACAGGAAGTCATATTCAAGGTCATCAAAGGAGAAGCCGTCGGAAATGGAGTGTTCAATAACGAGAGGTAATTGTTCATATCAACAGAAAGAAATCTGAAGTAAACTAGAAGTTGCCCAATAGCTAGAGGTGTTTATTGGCGGAAGTTGATCACAATGAAGAACAGTTAGTTCACGAAACAATTTCATCTAAATTTTTACAACAACTGTAGATGCTCTGTATTCATTCTACACAAACATTTTATTCAGTGCATTTTGAATTAATGTATGGCTTACCAGCTATTTCTTTTTTGATGAGTGCAGGCAAGAACTGTAACCTGTGGCGCACCACACTCGCATTAATAGTCTCGGTCTCGAGCTTCTCATGGTCTTTCTTGCACTCTGCTGCCTGGAAAAATGCGCATTTTGAAACATACTGCGTGATTAAATTTTCCGCAGCCTTTTGTGTGATATTCGATATTTCATTTTTAACAAATCAAATTCATTGAATATATGATATAATGAAATTTAAAGGTTCAGCTCCTTTTATTATGTGTAACTGTATCGCCTGAGATAGCACGTAAAATGGTCACATCCAACTGAGCACAAAATCTAAATTTTAAACTGAATTTTAATCATTCTTTTTTCACTTCGAACAACGTTATTACTATTTATTTATTGTTCAATGGTAAATAATTCATCAAAAACAAGTCTGACTAAAACGGGTCTATACCGTACTCAAATAAACGTTAGCTCAGCTGCAGTTAATTTAACCAGATGTTTTACCACTGAGACTATCAATATTAAAGCTTTACGAATTACATAAAGAGTTATTATCCATTATCAATTAAGAGTATCATATTATTTGCAACTAATATTCACATACAAGCTCATGAATGCAGTCTATGATGTGGTCTACAACGATGACATCTTCTTCTTTGAAACCAAACTCATTAGCACGCATCCGACCACCTAAAATGTGTCAGGTTATAATAATCATTATGAACCAAACAAAAGCGATAAGAGACAGCCAGTACTGGATTCAGAATGCGTTTTTGTTCATATATATATATATGAACAATATATATATATATATATATAATCTTCTTATGACATACATACTATATATATACAGTCAAATGTTGACCTATACCTACCACCGGGAGGTACCAGTAAGTACTGTTTCCAAGTTAGGGCACAAGGACTAAAGTAGCGCTGTCCCGGTTAGTGTTTGTATGGGACGACGTTGATCTATAGTGCCTTAAATTAGCCTCAAATTATGGCTATATGTCTTCATATATTTTAATCGATTCCACATTTCAAGACTTATTTGAGATGACTGTCTTAAATTCGTCTTAAATTAATTAATATTGACTTTCCTCTGCAGTCTTAACTTAAACACAAAATTATCTCAAATTAAGGGCGCCATAATTTATAATTGGACCCTTTATGTGATGCACACTTTTTAAAACAACGGCATTGGTCCCGGTCGTCGCCGAGATTGGCAAAATTGAGATCAATGACAGGCTCTATGACTCTTGCTGAGAATGAAGCAATAGTCATCTACTCGTAGGACTAAAGGCTCCATAGTCCCAGCGGACCGTTTCTATCTTCCTAGGACAGAAGGGGTCACAGTTCCTGCACCAGAAATGGCATTTGGTCTCAATTTTTGAGGCTCTGGATCTTTCGGGGCACATTCAAGGACACCAAGGCTCGAACTGTCGTGCGCCGAGATTTGAAAATTGACATCAATGACATTTCCCATTATAGGAACTATGAATCTCGGCGCACGATTGGGGCCAACGGCGTTATTTTAGAACGGGTGCATCACATAAATAATCCAATTATAAATTATGGTGCATAAGTTTTATGGTCAGATAACAATTTTTGACTGAGAAAAATATGTGTTTTCTTGAGATCAGGATATCGAATCCCTCATTATCGCCCACAACAACAGTGAATCCACAGCAGTAAAACCACACGTTACTCTGGTTTGGGAGTTTCGCTGAGGTCGAAAATAATGCGCCAGGGTACTTCTCAGTGTGCTTTTAAAGAAAAAGCCTGCCAGTTCGAGCCTCGGTGTCCTTGAACGTGCGCCAAAAGATCCAAAGCCTCGAAAATTGAGATCAATGGCCATTTCTATTGCAGAAACTGTGACCCTTTCTGTCTTAAGAAGATAGAAAGGGTCGGCTGGGACTAATCTAGGACTAAAGCTAGGCTCCATAGCTCTGACATAAAAATATACCGAACATCAAGGAGCAGCCGATTCGGTGCTAATACACAGATTACTAGCTCCAAGAAGCGGAACACTACAGGATTTCGACGTAGAGATATACCGACAAAGTGTAAGGAAGAGGTGACTCGGACCTAACACAGGCTGGTATTCTTGCGGACAAGTTCACGTCACAACCTTACATCCACCAATGAGAATTAACATTTTCATCACGTGATCAAAAAGTACCAGTGCCTGCGTCAGGGCAAAAAGCATATTTTCTCACTCTTTTATACCAAATATAACAGGGCATTTCTCTTGTTCTGGGTCGATTGCATGCATTTTGGCCTACTTGTCACATGCCAGGAAGTTAGTTCTTTAAATAGTTTTTACCGTTTAGAAAAATTTTATTACTTAACGGAAATACGGAAGAATTTGTGTTGGTATAAAACAGTGCAAAAAACTCCAAATATCGCTAATTTCGCCCTCAGTTACCCACAATGCATTGCACGAAGCTGTCCGCAAGAATGTACGTACCCAGTTCTTGGAGATGTTCGACGGCAACTGTGACACCTGGAACATCACCTAAGGTAGATGACTCTGACACAACAGACACCGACATTGGTTATATTATTTTAAAATTGGTATATATGTTAAAACAACACTCTCTGGTCAGACAGAGCTTCCACAGCCTATCCTGTCCACCATATTTGGAAACGTATAAACAAATCCAATTTCGATAAATAGGTTTACAGTTTATTCATATCCGTGAATATTCATTAATGCGGGTGAATGAGTACGTCAGTGAGTTGGTTGACTACTGAATAATTAATGACTGGATGACCTTTAAAGAAATGTACAATACAAAGGTATTCATTTTCGAATCTTGCATTGACCACGAGTAGAATTTGATCTACGAGGGGTAGGAAAACGAATGGTTACAATAGTTAGAAAACCTGAAGCCCCTCATAAGCTCGTTCGGGGCAAAATTATTATATCTTTATTTACTTGGCCTATGGTCCAGGTATTGTATTCTTAAACATTTATGCATAGTCAGTCAATGAGTTGGTTATTTAGCTAGTTAGTTAGTTAGTTAGTTAGTTAATAGACCAGTTAATTAGTTAGTTACTTACTTAGTTACTTAGTTATTTAGCTAGTTAGTAAGTTAATTACTAAGTCAGTCAGTCAGTCAGTCAGCCAGTTAGTTAGTTGGTTAGTTAATTAGTTAGTTAGTTAATTAATTGGTTAGTTAGTTAAGCAGTAGTTAGTTAGCCAGTCAGTCAGTTAGTTAGCTAGTTAGCTTTTCATTAAATGGTAAAATTTCAAGAAAATTCAAGGCCGTTCTGCAATGAAATATGTGTGACATCTGTATAATTTTGCAGCCACACAAAAAAGTGGTCATCGTATAATTGACGCTATCATTTAAATTCGAATCCAATCTCATATTATAGAACTCAATTTTACAACGGGTGTCAGGATTTTGCATTGAACAGTAAATATGATCTGAGTAAAATTTTTGAATAATATTAAAATATTTCTTTCATCAAGTAATTCATAACTAGGCAAATAGCATCCTTTCTGGCGGATATCATTTTATTTTGTCTTTAATGAGGGAAGACACCAAAACACTAAAGAAATTATAAGTAGAGTGAATAGATCTGTTGTTTTATTCCTAAACTTTTCAAAGCAAGAGACATTGGCGAAAGTGACATAAGTTACATATTATAAGTCAAGCATTGTCATTTTTAAGAGTTGTCCTGCTCTCATTGAAAGACAACTTTGTGCACAAAACAAAACTTAAACCTCATTCTTTTGTCAAATAATTATTTGAATCAAATATGACAAGTAATCTGAAAGATTAAAATATATTTTTAAAATCAGTTAAATTATATGCCCGCGATTACATACAATGTTTGATCTCATGGTTATTTGGTAATTGCAAGTTAGCTCTTAGAAGGAATTTCGGCCATTCGAGAAAGTAAACTGTGATATAAAATCTTCTCTAAAAGAGTAGTGTGTATATTTGTGAAGTTATAATAAATAATATTTTACCAATTTGAATGTTCTATTTTCAGAAAGGGCGATTTTGTCTTTTAAAATCAGCATAATATAAATTATTAAAATATAAAATTCATAAATTTATATAGTTTGAGAACTTTTTACAAATTTGATCATAAAATCTACAATTTAGGAAATGCAGTTAAACTGATCAAAGGGCATTTTCACTTTGCAAAGAAAAAAAGTAGAAGTAGAATGCCTTATTTAGCACGTCTGTCTGGCAACGTTGCCAGAACAGACATGTATGTTCTGGATAGGGTTCTTAGAAATGATATAAAAAAAAGGACCGGAGGTGACGTGATGAAGTGACGTGATGAAGTGACGTCATGATACGCGCGCACCCCCTCTTCATGGATTTGAAGGGGGTCGGGATTTGTATTCAGAACAGACAGTCTGTTTAGGATACGGAAGTGACATCATCTGTTTTGATAGGAATTGACGTCATAAAGTGACGTAATCTGTATTTTTTGTTTGGTGGTGTATGTTCTGGATACGTATCCAGAACATACAGCCTGTTTTGGAAAGGGTTGCTACAAATGATAGAAAAAACGTTGTTGTTGGGTTGTTGTTGCGTTGATATTGCGTTGTTCTTGCGTTGCTGTTGCGTTGTTGTTGGGTTGTTGTTGCGTTGTTGTTGCGTTATTGTTGTGTTATTGTTGTTGCGTTGTTGTTGCCGTTGTTGTCATATATATATCGACACTCAAAGACTTTTTATCATTTGAGAACTGAATGTGGAACCGAAACGATGTATCAATGCAACATTTGTTCGAAATCTTATCATTGGCCACAAAGTCTTAAAAGACACTTAATGCATGCACACACCTACAATTGTAATTTCAGACAGCGACACACAGAGTCTAATCGAAATATCAGATTCCGATTCTGATTAATGCGAAATAGGGTCAACACTCTTTACCATATATTTGCGGGCCGTGTTTATTACCGGCATAATATTAACGTACGTGAAAGGCTGCATAAAACTAAAACTTAGCGGTAAGTTATACAAATGTACATGTATAAATTTCTGTTTATATTTAATAATAAACGTATGTCACCGTTATATGTGTTGCGTCACCTACAATAGTAAATTTTATAGTCACAGATTTTTTTGGGGTCTTAGTATTGTAAATGGGAATATTTCGTAATGTAGTATCCCGTTGGTACGGGCTAGAGCAAGTGATGTGTTATTATAAAATAGTAGTCCTCTTGTAATAGATATATACAAATCAATAATTATTTATTCTTATATAGATTATATAAGGTTTTTGCGGATAACATGAACAAAAGTTAAACCCCCTTTTTTCTGTCTGGGTATTTTTTACAACCTTAAAAAACAAAAACTCTCTATACTAACAGCTTATTTCTAATATTACCAATGAGCCATGGGTCGTGGTAAAAAAAAGAAACACAAAGGAAGACGCTTTTTACCACGTTTTTACCACGCTTTTACCACGCTTTACCACATTTTACCACGAGAAATGACCATGATACCAGCTCATCAATTCTAAGCATGTGAACATGAAGGCTATTGAAGACCCATGTTATACTCGTGGTACTCGACCACGGAGAACTCATAAGCACGGCTCTCTCGCGTATTTCGGTGAAATATGAGGACATTAGAATTGGAGATAGATATGGAAAACCCTATCAGATGAGTCTTCTATGGAAAGTCAAAGCGTCAACATGACTGAAAAGAATGCACATGCTTGTACACAATGTGGTGCGTTATACAACAGTCAAGAAGCTTTATTCAAGCATATGGAACCTTGTGGCGAGGGTAATGATGACAGCAGTTCTGAAAGTGAATCAGAAACAGACTCTGTTTGGTATGATATGGTCCAAGAAGTCTACGATGACCATAATGACAAATTTCAAGAAAAGGTTTCAGAACATGAAGAACATGGAGATGCGCGTGAAAGAGCAAGTGATGACTTTCGACCCATTTATAAGCGTCGACTAAAACGACTGTTAATGAGACTATTCAAATATACCCAACGTCTAGAACAAAGCGAACAGTATCAAATCATTTTAATGACTTTGTTGATGAAAAACATTACGAGTATTCAAAGGCACTAAAGGCGGATATAAGAAGAAACGATGCATTCTTTGAAGAGCTTCTAGATGAGGTGGAGAATGATGAAAGCAGCGATGAAGAAAGCGCTGTGAATGAGGACAGTGAGGTGGAAAAGTGTGAAACAGATGAAGAACAATAGACTTATTTTACTAAACTTTATAATAAAGAATGTTAATCAACAAATGCTGTAATGTTGTTATTGATTTAAGCGATGTGTATTTAAGTGTATTTATAAAACCATTCAATATATGTCTTGCTTTTTGTTGTGTAAAAACAGGTTCAACGTTTTTGACAACGTTTATTTTACCCTTAAAGTCAAAGTCCTACTAAACAGTTTGGTAAAAACATGGTTAAAATGGACCTACCAGTTTTAAAGTTGTGTTCGTTTGATTTTTTTAAAAGTTACGTGTATATATACTTATAAACATTATACGAGTGTTAAAACGTTGTATAAGTATAAAAAGAAATAAAAAACGAGAAAGTTTTTTAAATATATAAATAAAACAGAAAAGGGAGCAGAGTTGGGAGGGGTGGACGATAATCATACTTATGAAGAGAGTGGAAATAATTAATAAAAACATTAAAGTGTTACTGAATACTTTGCTAAAACCATGGTTAAAATCGACCAAATAGTTTTAAAGTTAGGCTTGTGTAAAATTTTTTGGTCAATACCATCATCGAAAAAAGTCAGATAACATCATTGTTCACGTTTCAGGGGCAAGGAGGGGGTGGACGATGAAAACATGGTTAATATCAACTGAATAGTTTTAAAGTTATGCTTGTTTGAAATTTTTAGTCAATAATACAAGGTTTGAGGGGGAAGGGTCGGACGACAATAATAGGTTTGAGAAACTGTGCACTTACCTGAATGAAACTCAATGAAGTTTTTGCTTTGTTTTTTCACACCGTGAACACAATGATGATAAAAAAAAACAGTACTAATCCTTTGGTTTTTCCACAATGAAACTCTGTGATGTGTTTTTGTTTTCACACCATACACATAACGGTGATAAAACAGTACTTATCATTTTGTTTTTGTCACATGAAACTCCCTCTCTTTCTCTCTCTCTCTCTCTCTCTCTCTCTCTCTCTCTCTCTCTCTCTCTCTCTATCTATCTGTCTCTCTCTCTCTCTCTCTCTCTCTCTCTCTATATATATATATATATATATATATATATATATATATATATATATATATATATATATATATATATATATATTATATAAAAGGCTACGAGGTAGACCGTTAGAAAGCGAAATGCGACGAATTGTTCTCAACTGATGTCCCTTTATTTCAAAACGTCCAGATGGACCGCATGACACCGTGAAAAACTGCAAATTACAGACAAACGAATGTAACTTAATACGTACTGCTCAAAGGTTGTTTAACGTACGCGAAAAATGTTTTCAATACGAATATAACAAAATTATACATGATCTTCGGAACGAGCAAGGTGTGAATCGGTACTCTATTTATAAACCTTCATTGTGACAAATCCTCGATTCGAGCCCTGAAATATTTTATAACAGTATGATCTATAAAACATCGGGAAAATGTTGGGCTATAACTGTATCTTTATCGCCTCTTAAGTATCCGTTAATTACATAACACATCCGATTTTTCGTACATCGTATCCATAAGATTCAATATGGCTGCCGAACTAAGTACCCGGATGGTCCGGATCGCAGTTTGATTGGATAATGCTAATCACTTGATGCATATTCAAAAGTTCATCAGTTACATATAAAATCACTTATACAGTATCCACAACGATAAAACTGCTTGCAATACATAAAAACGAAAGTGCACGAAAACGTTATGATGTAACGTTATAATGCAACGCTTTGACGCTCTTTCAGAAAGCACATGTAGGCTGTCCACACATGGTCACATACATGTGCGTATTCTCACTCAGGGGTGCATTCTGACTCAGATTTTTTTGGTACGTTTTCAAAACAGACGATGTCACTTCCGGAGATGACGTCACTTCCGTATCCAAAACAGACTATATGTTCTCAATACTAATCCCGACCCCTCTTCAATTCTATGAAGGGGGCGCGCGCATCATGACGTCACTTCATCACGTCACTTCCGGTCCGTTTTTTCTATCATTTATACCAAACCCATCCAGAATATACAGCGTTGCCAAAACAGAATTTTTAAATAAGACATTCCACCCCTACTTAAAAATATGTGTATAATTAATGTGTATAATTAATCTTGACTTTGAGTGGGAAAATATAGGTAGATGCGGGATTATTTTTTACGAAGGTGGTCATTATTCATTGTAGACCATGACAGTATTTGAATTGACACTTGGAAGCATGTTTGACCATATTATTTTGAGACTGTCATCACGTTATAATTCATATCGCTTTAATGAAACCTTCAATGAACCAAACCTTTTATTTAATTCAATTTTTATATCAAAGCTAATTATAAACCATCCTAATAGACCTTTACTTGATAAAAAATAAGAATTTATCATGTTTGGTGTCATATTAGATAATTTTTCCATCAGCCTAAACGATAAAGCTTTAAAATCAGGTTTGTTTGATACATCTCTTCTATTTATTCTTCTATTTACATATTTACTTTCATACAAGGAGTATTTGAGACAGGTCATGATTATGCAATTATTGTTGCTTCAGGCTGTTTTCCTTAGATAGATTAGCTACATTAATTTAGTAAGTATCTGCTAAGTAAATTACTTAACCTTCAATCAAGGTTTGTCAATGGTATGGATAATTAAATTGCATTCATTCTACCGACTGAGCAATATTTTTGACTGAGTTTTGCTGCAATATCTTGGAATTAAAAGAATATGTTCTCCAAACATTTGCAGATATGATCTGTCTCTGCTTTGTTTTCTTTTAAAAATTGTACATTCTGAAAATACAACATTACACTTTAATCAACACCGGAAAAGAGATAAGACAAACATTTAAATAGTCACCAGAACGTGGTTTTAGCTCAAAAGCAGCTGTGTGTAAGTTGAGAGTATATTCGTTTATTCATCAATAACTTTATAGTTTTTTCCATTGTTTTCCGGTGTAGCGTTTATTATATTTACCGACAAGTTAATGAGTTGAATCAGTCTTGGCGCTAGACCGGCAAGCGTCGTTAATAAACTCAAGAGTGGCTTGTGGGAACCAATTTATCTTGGCACATGGTTGTCACTTGGTTTACAAAACCTACATTAAATTCAAAGGACACTTTATAGGACTAAATCCGTCAGAAGTAGATGTGTGTAGCCATATTAAATCATGTCGCAAGAGCAAAAAGTATTGCTGTCGATGGCCATATGGACAATTTTCTAATGATTAAACCCCATGTATTTGCGTTCTAGAAGATAGTTAACATATTGACACCTGCCATGTTATGAAATTAGATCGTTGAATTTCCAGTTTCTACTTGCTCGAACAAGATTATAATCCAAGAGTGTAATATTACATTTTGCCATCACTTTGTGAAGCGTTCAATCTTTTGCTAAATCGAGATGTTGTGTACGAAGCTATTCTAACGTGAAAAACATATACAAAATCCAAATTTTGTGGTTCAGTTTTTTCAGATATTTTGATAATTTTACAAATCATTACAGAATGCGTTTCTTTTTCAACTTTACTTCTATAATCTATCACGTTGCTCATTTTATGAGATAACACCTATAAACTTTGAAGTCCTTTTTCGCATCTGAGACCATCAGTTCTTTGCTAAGTCACTCTGTCATTGTTACTTACTTGAATGTTGCTCCAAAAATGTTCATCTTCAATAGTTACGGCATAACTGAAGAGCAACGACATCAACTTTACGGGTGAGATCCGCACATATTTCACAGGTCAAGATATTTCGTACAACACACCAATTCGAGCAACGAAGATGGAACACGATTCTTCAAGGAAAAGACCTCTTGACGGTGACAGCGAAGGCGGAGTATCAAAAAAATCAAATCAAGGAGGATGTATGTCACTTTTTATTAATAAATCTCATATTGATGCAGTAATGAATGCTCATATGTTAAAATGCAATGGTGAAGTCCAATCGCCGTTTCACGCGAAGAAACGCCAGCCCCAAGGTACTCGTACCAGTTACGGGGCAAAGAACATTCAAATTGAACAGCAAATCGTAATTGGTTAAAATACAAATTGGTCTGTTAGCTGTAGAAGATTATCGTGACTTATAATAAGAATCACATGGTGAACGCCTAGTTTGTAAATAAGGCTGAAAATGTTGCTTTTACATTAAAAGAACACATGTTCAGTTTTGGCAATTACGATGTGCTGTTTTTTTTATGTTGCACTCCTTGTAGATGCAGTAAAGGCCTGCGTGCACCCATAAAAGGCCCGGTAGTGAAAATCTCTACTCGTAACAAACAGGGATCGATCGCAGCTATTTTGGCAGTGATTGTGTGCCACCATGCACACCAGGCTTACATATGACATAACAGATTCTGTGTTTCGCATTCCAGGTGTAAGCGGATTGGTATTTAGACCTCTGCCGAAAAGTTTTTGCGTTTCGACTGAATTCAGTTAGGATATAGATATAAAGAAATAAAAGAAAGAAAAAAAACTTGCAAAAATGAAAGTTCAATTTGCCAGAAACATATTCACATGTTGACTGTTAAAGTGGCTGAATAACATGTGAAATAGTTTTTAAAAGATCACATGATGGCTTTTTAAATGCGAGACCTGACCGGTGGTTAACACCTTGAATCAAGGTGCCGGACAAATCTGGCCGGCCAAACCTTGCCAACCCTGACCTTGATGCCGCAATTAACTGGTTGGACAGAAGTATCACAATCAAGAGGTTATGTAAAATGATCTCCCTTATCGCCGAGAAAAGGCCCTTATTAGGCCCCAACCCTTAATATTGGGGCCTATATGTTAGGGGTGTCCCTCCTTCCGTCTGTTCGTCATCGCTTTATACCCCTATGAATTTGGGGGCGGTTTGGGCCTGCTTGTGTTTCACAAATACTTACTTGTATATTACTGTGTATGTTGCTCGAAATAAATTTAAGACGAAGAAACTTAAAACCAGATTAACTTGTGCTTTAAATGACATTATTAAATTTGGAAAAAGATAGCAAAATAGATTTTACACACCTAACGCCGCTTCTTTCTTGTTTTGAGACAAACTCCCCAAATTGTATAATGTGTATAATGACCATTGACCTCCCCCCTCCAACTTTGAGAACCAGTATTGGAAAAAATAAAAATAGTAATTTACGCTTTAAACAATAAATGAATATTTACGCTTTAAACAATAAATGACATGATGTTCACAAAAGGTGTATAATAGGGAAGACGTGCAGAAAGTTACAGAAGTTAAATTCTCTTTGTCGCAGTCGTGTGGAATAGTCTGCATGCAAACAAGGGATTTAACTGGTAAGCACTTTTTCGTTAGATTAGCTATGGGCCCGACAATTTTTCATCAAATCGAAAGTAACAACGACGTTGCACTCCTTCAATATACGTTATATTACCATCATGTAAAACGAAAAAGGTAAAAGCATGAATAGTTCTCGAATTACAGCGCTGACACAAGATGGTATACTACCCTGACGGACGGACAGACAAGTTGAAAGCTTTTCCCCTCCATTACACTTGAAAAAATACAGACGTGTTCTCTAAACAAATGTCCGCCCGTCTGTCCGCAGTTTTGTGCGCGCCATAACTCTGTTACTATATACCGGAAGCAAACCAAATCTGTCAGGAAGAAAATATTTGGAGTGATTTTGTGCAAAGGCGGGTCGTTTTTCGATTTTGCAAAAATAAGTGAAAATTTCAACGTTTTTACGTTTTTGGATTTAGTCATTTTGTATCCACATTTGTGTGCGCCATATCTCTGTCATTATTCATCGGAAGCAAACCAAATCCAACAAGAAGGCATACGTAGGGAACTTGTGCAGCAGCAAGTCATTTTTAGGCCCCAACCCTTCGGATTGGGGCCTATAGGTTTGGGGTGTCCGTCTGTCTGTCCGTCCGTCAGTCTTGCCGTCTGTCCGTCATCGCTTTATACGGCACCCCTATGAATTTGGGGGGCGGTTGGGACCTGCTTGTGTTTCACAAATACTTACTTGTTCGAAAAGAGATGCTGTGGATACTATTGTTCCCAGAGTTGATACAAGAGATCGTTTTGAGCTTGAGAGTTACATGCATGTTGCATTTGAGGAAGATAATGGTAAAAACCAATGGTATATTAGATACTGTACAGAATGTGGACCTGGAAAGATTGTCGTAAAGCATTCGCACCGCAGTCGAAAATCGTCGGACACGCTATGGTATCAACCACGAATACCCGATACTGCATGAACTCAAGCGTGAAAATACTAAGGTGTGTGATTGCAGATGATAACATACACCTGAAGATCCTTGTCCCGTCCGTAGCGGCCGGTGCGGTAATTGGCAAGGGTGGGGAGACCATCACCCAGATCCAGAAGGAGTATGGCGCCAACATCAAGATGTCCAAAGCACAAGACTACTATCCAGGTATATGGGCCTACTGCATTTTAATACAGATCACAACAAGGCAAATAACTGAGACGACTCTGTTGAAAAGTCTAGCAGGGGTTTGATGACTCACTTCTGCGCTTGTCGCCAGTACAAATTGGTAGCGGAACAGTTAATCGCATAAACCGGTCAATTGCAAAGAAAAAAAAAAAAAAAAAAGAGAGAGAAAAAAGAATGATTGCCTCTTACTGTTAAAGAACAGTATATCCATCCAAATAAAGGTTAACAAAAAGATGAGGCTCTACCAAAAGGGGTGAGTCAGCTCCCCCCCCCCCCCTCTTTCCCCCGCGCTATGTTCAACTTATCCTATGCAGTTGTATTAATAGACAGTCCCTGCACAAGTAGGTCAGATCTGCTGGTCTGTCATCAGAAAGTAAGATTTAAATGTGTTGTGGAAATTGCCCAAGTCGGGGGGATTCCCACAACTCGAAAATCAAGGCAGTATTACCGGGGGTTTCCGAAAAAAGCCCAGGGCTTCTATTTGGAAACTGGCCAATTTCAGGCGCTTATGTAGAAACCAAATAGAAGCCCCGGGGCTTCTATCAGGAAACAGTTTCCTAATTACAGCCCCGGGGCTTCTATTTTTTAGATGGCGGGGGGGGGGGGGGGGGGTTGTCGATAAGTTTTTATTGGAAAAAAAAGAAAATTTACCTTCAATCTCTTATTAAAGCGCTACATGGTGTGGATATCCGAACAAAAATAACAAAACACACAAAAACAACAGTAGCTTAGAAAGTCTGGTAAAGTTGTGGGGGTTGCCTTGTGCGAAGCACAGGATTAAGCAACGACGCAGAATGTGTCTAGGGGTTTGCCTCACATCAAAGGATTAAGTCACCGTGTCTGCATTGTGAGTAAACACGAGTTCTAAAAAGACTTGCAGGGAAGGAGGGGCAACATCACGCCACCCGTTTCAGTACTCGGCCCGTTATATTTCCAGTAATACTCCGGAGTAAAGGTGGCAGTGGGGATGGGGGTGTCTCTTGACCTTGTGCAAAACACAGGATTAAGCAATGAGGCAGAACATGTCTAGGGGCTGCCTCATATCAAAGGATTAAGTGCACCGTGTATGCATGCGAGTAAACCGAGTTCTAAAAAGACTTGCTGGGAAGGAGGGGGCTTTTATTAGGAAACGATTTTTTCAGGTCTTTATGTTAACTCCAAATAGAAGCCCCGGGGCTTCTACTGGGAAACAGTTTCCTAATAAGAGCCCCGGGGCTTTTATATGGGGGGAGCTTCTTTTCGGAAACGCCCGGTACATCCAGAAATAGAAAATAGAAAGTATGTGTTGTTATAGGAACGAGCGAGCGCGTGTGTCTGGTCGTTGGTAAAGTGGACGCGGTGAAGAGCGTGCACAAGTTCATCCTGGAACGCATCCGTGAAAAACCCGATCCCAACCCGAAGCCATGCGAGATCGATGGAAAAATAAATCACGACAGGCACAAACAGGTAAGTGAACTAATTCCCTGGAATGAACAATTATTATCTAGATATAAGCGTTAGAAAGATCGAACGGTAATCAGAATACGGTGATCCGGTTGTCAACTTTTAGGTGAAGATTTTGGTGCCTAATTCAACGGCTGGGATGATCATTGGCAAAGGAGGCAACCACATCAAAGAGATCAAAGAGCAAAGCGGCGCTTACATCCAAATTTCCCAGAAGTCCAAGGAAATGAATCTTCCTGAGCGTTGCATCACCATTGCAGGTAAATGTTCAATATTATTGTTTTATTCATTTTCGAAGTTTTTAAACGTGATAGTAACTTACGAGAACATGGGTTTGATGTGTTTCAGGGGAAGTTGACGACTGTATAGCCGCAGTGGACCTGATTGTGCATACGATCTGCGAGGACCCACAGAGCGCCAGCTGCCCAAACATCAGTTACCATGACTACCGGGGGCCGATCGCCAGCGCCAACCCGACCGGCTCGCCCTTCGCGGTGGGAAATCGCATGGAGAACGGCTCGGAAAGTCACATGATGCAGCCACAAGGCATGCACGGCCACGGCGGCTCGGCCATGCAGGGTGGCGGTCCCGGCAACATGATGCCCAATGTATTTAACAACATCGGCAATGGCATGCACAATTTGAACTTGAACGCGGGCAACGCGGGCAATATGGCTACCATGTCGGCGGTGGAAACGATGCGCGCCACTCTCAGAGGTAGTGGCTATACTGATAATGCTATAGAAGAAATCATAAACGCCGTGGTCACCCTCGCCAATTATGGTCTTTTTGGGTTCAGTCTGAACCTCAGTGGTCTCGGTCTACAGCAAAACCAGCAGGGCATGGGCATGCTGAGTAATTTGGCCAGTATCATGAGCTCTCACCAGGGGCATGGCGGGGGGCCAATGGGCGCGGGGGGTAACATGATGAACCAGGCCCAGCGGGGTGGTGGTGATGGCAACCCACAGGTATTCGGCCCTGTCGGTAGCACGACGACGACGAAGGCCGGAGGAGATACCGGGGAAGGGTCCGGCAGCTTTTACGCCAATGCTAGCGGGATGAATGACCCGAGGATGTCGGGCAATACGGGCGAGTCCTGGGGACCTGGATTCAATCATGGAGGCGGGAACGGAGGGTCAGGATTCAGCGGCATGAACCATAATTCGTTTGGTTTGGGTACAGGAATGGGCGACATGGGCGGGAATGAAGAACCGGCCTCCAAGGAAATAGAGGTCGGTGAGCATATTGTCGGGGCCATCCTCGGGCCGGGAGGGAAAGGAATCATTGAGATCCAAAACTACACCGGGGCTAACATTCAGATATCCAAAAAAGGCGTCTTTGCCCCGGGCACGCGAAATCGCGTGGTCACCATCACCGGGTCGCCTCGTTCCATTCAAAACGCTGAGTACGTCATCAGGCAGAGGGTGTCGCAGGAAGAGCGCTCGCGCTCGGGAAGGCAGTAACGCCACATCTGACGCTTATCATAACTCCACTGACCACGGGGCTCCTTGTCCATTCATTGACAGTTCATGAAAGAATCTAAGGTGACGATCGACATTTTGTGTTGCCTTTTCGCTTTGACATTGTACAGCATGCGCACATAGAAATGCATTAGTTGATCATTGTCTAAAAATATAACATCTGCATTATCCCAACCGAGGTGAAGATAGCATAGAAGATAAACATTTCATAGTACAGACATGATATTTCACCAAATGGAAACATGTATTCACGAAACAGTCATCGTTCTCGTACGTCGTTCGTTGCATTTTAAACACCAATCATTGTTTTGGCTCAGATCACAATATTTGTAATATCTTGGAGATGCGAATTCGGGAAAATGTGTTTAAGAATAAAAATAGAATAAAACCGGTGTGCAGGACTGAAAAAAAAAAAAAATGCTAACAGATAAGTTGATAACTGCTGTGGCTGGAATTGACTTCTTTTGCCTCTCTCTATGTCTATATTGTGTCCTATCGCGGTATCTAAATCAGCTGGTATCTACGAAATACGTCCTGTCGTATACATATTGAGGAAATCGGACTAGATTTTACTTCTTCTAATTAAATTCATACTTTTGTCATTTTTGGCAGTTGAGTAAGGTTAAGTGCTCAAGTGTGGTAAAAAAAATGTGAAAGAATAAAATATCACTCTTAAGTTATTGATTACTATTATCAGTTCTTTACCAAAATATCAGTTTTGTGCGCTCCAGCGTTCAACGCAATTTTCCGTCACTGGCGCCAAATGCCAAACAGATTAACTTTCAACGTCCCCGCCCCTCCCCTTCCCCCTAACCCCTCCAACAATTTGTTGAATGCTGCTTATTTAGAATGAGACTTTGGTTGTCATCGTTGCCGGAAAACTAGGGTACATTTTTTAATTCCAGCCCCAAAGATCGTACTTCTTAGTTCATATGTTGTAAATTTAACTCATTCGTTAGTTGTTGCTATGAAAGATAAGTTTAAAATTATTTTAAGCACATAATTTATATCGTTTAACAATGTCATTGTTTTTTCAGCATAATGATATCACGAGAATAGATGGTTGAGTTGTTAGTGTCGTGTGTAATATATAATGTATCGTGTGCAAAAATTACGATTTTTTTTCTTGGTCTTCACATTCACGTGAAAATGGGGGCATTGTGACTGCTGGATTGTTAGAACTGTGTGCAGCGCGGTATACCGTGTGCAAAAATGTTTTCTGTCAAAAATCTCCTAGTCGCACATGAATGAGGCACTTTGATCGATCAGAAATACTGTGTCATTTCATTCACTTTGCCGCTCACGATATCACTGGGCAGATATGCTTGTTGATGGAAAAGTGACTGTTCTTTTATCCAAAACCGAAAGTAAAATGGAAATCGCAAAACTGGACGGAGTGTGCATCTAAGCGGAGATCAGTTTTATCTGGTCTATCAATGCGGCCTGGTTATTTGAGTAGAACTTGAATAGATTGGTGTGGGCTGCCGGAGCGGAACGAGTAGCTGTACTCGGAGAATACTTGCCGAATGCTTTGCTTGGATGGGTATAGCTGGTTTTCAGTGAGCATATGGGATGTGTACATAAATCCGTGTGGTTGTGAATTATCTGAGATGGTTTCATGATTGAATAGAATGCAAGACGAGAGAGAGAGAGAGAGAGAGAGAGAGAGAGAGAGAGAGAGAGAGAGAGAGAGGCAGACTGATATTCAGAGACAGGAAGAGAGACAGACCGACAGAGACATGAAAGG
The DNA here is from genome assembly GCA_949752745.1 of Protula sp. h YS-2021. Lineage (NCBI taxonomy): Eukaryota > Metazoa > Annelida > Polychaeta > Sabellida > Serpulidae > Protula > Protula sp. h YS-2021. The sequence continues at coordinate 35,975,128 of OX457024.1, read as the reverse complement.
AGAGAGAGAGAGAGAGAGAGAGTCGATGTTGCAAATGAAGGCAGATAGTGCTCAATTAAAATTCCATACCTCACACGCAACCTGCAAATCATTTTGCATGGTGGAGTGACACATTGAACTCGAATTTTGAAGTTATGCGGCAATAATCTTGCGTAGTGATCTATTCACCTGTCATGGAGGCACCGGGGTTCAAGGTCACCACGATAAACCTTCATTTCATTCTTCTGCCGAAACCCGCTTTTCTTTTTCAAACCACAATCAGCGCATATCATAGAAGAAAGAACAGGTAGGCCGCGTTCCTATTTTACTCACTCATATTTCATAACGTTAATAAAGTATTGAGTTAAATTCATGTGATCTTAATACAAATTGATATTAAACATGTTTATCCATAGGAACTGCACCTGAGGGCATTTTTTTTTCAAGACATTAGATATCAAAATGGAAGAAAGTTTTGTTGGGTTTTGTGCAAATTCCGATGGATTATTGTAAAGGGGGAAAACCCTGCTTTGATGTCACTGACACCTGGCGGACAGCATACAGGGTTTCTTCATATATATGTATTAACAAATTGTAAATTTGAAGTGAACCCTTATGTCTGTTTGCATTGTATATTGCAGGTCTTAAAATATTTAAAGTACAGAAAAAGAATATTTAGAGACGTTATATAGATAACTGCAGGCAATTTGTTTTATGTTTGTCTTGCGGAGGAAATCTTTTTGAGGTCTCGGGATTTCCGATTGATTTTATTCTCTTTATGGCGTAGTAGAAGCTCAAGTTGTCCCAATAATGTAAAACTTGTTTAAGACGCAGCCATGACCAGCTTACAATGGTCTGAATTAGATTATCCATCGGAGTTTGCAGTTACAGAAAAAGTAAAATGTTCATTTAAGAAAGAGATGGGATTTGACCTTTTCAACAACAAAAAAAAGAAAAAAAAGTTGTTAATTAATGTGTCGATGCGAGCAACACGGGTGTATTTGTTGTCGTAAAGGCGATTGTTTGAAGGATGTCACTTGTCATGACCTTTCACTGCATCACCATGTCAACAGATGATATCGTCACTGAATCAGTCATTGGTTTTTTTTTCTCTCACTTTTTGGCCTTGTCTGCGACACATTTTGTGATTCTGGCCGGGGAAATATTTGGCAGTTTCTTGAATCCAATTTTTTTTTGTATTTGTTCAATGCAAGATTTATGTTGTTTATCAGTTTTATGGAAAGTGGATGATAGTCTAGAAATTTAACCTCTGACCACGAAGCCAAAATACGTCGCGTCATCCAAATTCGCTGTTCTATGTGTGAATGCAAATAATGGGTATACCCAGCTCTCATTAAAACAAAGCATATAAAATAGGGTTCGTTGAATGTGTTTTTTTTCCTCGGAATTCAAAAAACTTCCCTCTACTAGTGTATCCGATTCAAAATTTGGTTTGATTATATTTTTCAAGATACGTAGCCTACAATAAGCTTCCAATGTGTAGCTGCTTTTGGGTAGATTGGGTACAACGCAAAACTTGTGAAGCACTGGCTTTCTCAAAACAAAAGGCGGTGGAAAAATGTAAAATCACTGGATTGGAAATATCACGGTTGTTTTATTGACGTTTTGCTTTATGCCACTTCTACCTTAACTGTCATGGTGGAATGAAATATGCGATTAAAAACACCAATGATACAACCGATTATAGTTTTTCAGATGCAGTACTTATTCGTGTTAAGAGAGAAATTGCTTTGCAACAACTCAAGATGCAACTACTCTAACATACGTTCTGTTTTCTAGGTATGTTTGAAGTGGTAACCAATGGCTTTGGTTGAGCTCCGGCAGTGAGAAGTGACACGAACCTCAAGGCGAGTTCTAAAGTCCTCTAAAGCACATGAGTATCAGAATGGCTTTGTTTACGTGTGGCAGGGTTATTAAACAGTATGTGGCAGGGTTATTAAACAGAAATGAACTTGCATTTTTAGTGGTAGATTTCCTTCCAGTGTTTTATAGTAACTGTTACTCTTCGAAGTTGAAACTGTTCTGTTGGGATGGATTAAACTTCAAGTTGTAATAGCTTTCTTTTTACAATCGAACATTTTTTCCCGAAGGCAATATAACTTTGTTTGATACATACTTAATTTGTGAAAAAAAATATTTGACCTTTGTGCAGGGTAACATTTTTCAATCTTGTCCCAACACGAAAATACACGAATTTTATTTCTACTTCCTGTGTAGGTAGAGAAACTAGCTATAGTGGAGCAGCCGTTTGAAAGGAGATTTCACCGACTGGGTTATCCTTTGAACTGAGAAGTCGTGCTTGGCAAGGTGCGTGCAGTTACGCAAAATGCTTTGCTTTAATATTTTGTGAGACTAAACACACACAACAAAATTGAAGTAGTTTTATGTAACCCATAAACACGAAATCAGCAAATCGTTCTACTATCAAGTTTGTAACAGATGTTGTATGTCTAAGTCAGTTATTTTATGACAAAAAATTCACAGCAAAACATCGACCACTGCAAGTATGTACTTTTTTTTACTTAATAGCTAATGTACGTTTTTCAGGGAGTTTCGTAGATTCGAAATAGCTCAGTGATATCAGTTTGAGAGGCAGATCAAAAGAAAAACTTGCTGATCTAATTCCTCATCCCACTGCATCTAGAGGCTGATGCACAATCTGTAAAGCCTTCACTCATCCAGTCACGTGACAAGAGGTAGCTCATCCAGTCACGTGACAAGAGGGAGCTCATACAATCACACGGGCACGCTGCAGCTCATCGAGCCACGTGACCGCACTGTAGCACATCCAGTCACATGAACACGCTGACACTCCTGTCACATGAGCACGCTGCAGCTCGTCCAATCACGTGAACACGCTGAAGCTCGTGTCACATGAGCCCGCTGCAGCTCGTCCAATCACGTGGCTACGCTGTAGCTTGTCCAGTCTCGTGAACACGCTGTAGCTCATTCTGTCACATGAGCACCTTGTAGCTCGTCTAATCACGTGAACACGCTGTAGCTGATTTAATTACATGAAGAGACTGTTAAATGGAAATTCACATAGACAGTATCAGTTTATTTAAGTAAGGTTGCACTCTCCAGTTTTAAAAACTTGGAAGTTGGTGTCAGTTCTTTGATACCGCTGTGTTAAATGTTTCATATTTAAGCTTTTAAATCTTGATAATGTATTAATTGATTAAATAGAGACATTACACTTAAAATTCGAATAATTTTGTCTGAATTCTTGAAGAACCTGCATTTTTGCAAGCTGAGTGGATAAATAATGTTCTGATGATGTCATTCATATTTGTTTGCTTTTGTGTTTTGATAAATAAAAATTGGGCCATTGAGATTTATAGGCATTTTATTGCTTTTTCATGGTATCACAAATATCGATACAAACACAACAGCTGTACTTACAACAATTGCTATTTACAATTTTTATTTTCATTTATTCAGTAAATACACCAAAAACACACTCGGGCGAAAGATCACAGATTCGTGTTGTCATTATCGAGACGAATGAGTCAAAAGTGGACCTAGAGGTCCCGAGGTTTAAACATCCCGGTTTTGGTGGGGGGGGGGGGGTATTAAGACTTTCAGGCCCGAGTGTCTCGAGCAAAACCAAGTCCACCGAGCCATTGAGGAACCATGCCAGTTAGAGGGCAAATTTGAAAACGGCTCCGTCAGGACTAAAAAATGGACCACTCGTCTGTATCTGGCGGATTTCAAACGCAGGCTTCCCAGCATAACCTCTATGACCTCTAAACTTCTTTTTCAAGCGGAGCCTCCTTTTTTTCACGAAAATGACCTATATTATCACCTGAAACTTAAGTCTTAATTTTTATTTATGTGTTTAAATTTGTATATTCAGCGATTTGTTCCTTTTGTGGTATTTCCACTAGTTTCCTTCCAATAGCGAGCGTTTTGTTTCCTTTTCATGGTTGGCCGGACGCTTGTGTTGGAAACAGACATATCTCAGTGCCTTCAGTAGTGGTGGGGAAGAATTTCTTATTTAGTAGGGGAAGAATTTCTTATTTAGTTATCTGTTGTAAAGTAAAATCTTGATAACGGAGAGTCAAATGAACTTCAACTTGGTGCATTTAATCATTGGGATAAGTTGAACGGTGTTTGTTAAACTTCAAGCTCGCATTAGTAATTGAGAAAGGCGAATGACGTCATTGCGCAAAAAATATTCCGTGAAAAATTGTGCAGCTGCTGAATCTACTCCCTCCCCCCTTAACTTCCCTGCTTTGTCGGATTTTATGTTAACTAAGCACAGTGAATAAACTGCTCTTGTGATTTCAAGATTTTCCAGAAGATTCTCGAAAGTTCCTACGTTCTTTAGACTTGGGGAAACAATGACAACACTGTTATCGATCGAAGGCTGTTTCGTGTATTGCCCGTATTTGGCCTTTTGTACATTACTCACCAACAGCTATTGCGTAACATTTCACTCAGAGGTCAATGTCAGTTGGAGCATTTTGAGGTCATTATGTGCGATAATGTGGGAAAATTGAACACTTGAGTTTTATGTTTATGTTGAGAAAACTGACAGTTGATTCCGAGAGGGGGCTGAGGAAACGATGGACAGGAAAACGTTCCTGAAATAGTCATAAAAGTGCAGTTCACCCACTTCTTCACCTTTGCAACTGTAGCAGTTTAAAAGTTTTTTTTTCTTTTTGAGACTTGTGCAGGATTCATGAAGTGTATCTCCGCTTGAGAGACGGCTGAAGGACAACCTTTTTTTTCTTTTTTGGTGGTGCGAGGAAATACGATTAACAGTGCAATATAATGAGGTTATTGTCGTGTATGATTTTGTTACTTCTTTGAATTTATAAAAATGAATTATGATTTTGTCTGCAAACCTTTGATTAAAAAAAAATTAGTATTGGTGAATTTTGCGTTTGGTTCATAAAGACAGGAATCTAAATACGTGTCAAATGAAAGTGTGTGAAATAAGCCTGTACGCTTATGTTTTGTGTACACTGGCCGCTTTAGTTTTTGTATGCCCCCCTCCCCCAATTGTAAAATTTCGTAAAAAGCAATGATTTCTAACGCCCTATGTTTCTGTTTCGAAAAACTCTAAAAACCTCCTTTTCCAAGAAAATAACCTCTTTAAAAAGCCTCTTTTTTTGCTCACGGTCGCTGGAAAGCCCGTTTACGCGTATTTTCAGGATGAAAATATTGCTATAAATCGCTATAAATATAAACAAAAATTTAAAGGGCTCCGTTTCTTTCTTTTCCTCGTCAGCAAAACCCGTCCGTTCGCGTGCACCACCAGATATCTTGCTATTTCCCATTGTAACACTGAATTACCAAAACACGTACACGCGTCGAAGAACAATTTTACAAGCTCCTTACAAGCGTTAACTTGTACCTTAATATTTTCACAGTATGTATCGTTAGTTTCCACGAACAATGTGCAATGTGCAAAATGATATGAAAATGTGATAACTTGAGGATATCATCTAGTACGGCATAGAAATAATACACTAAAATTGACATTAAAAAATCTGCACTAAAACATACTTTTACACTGAAAAACGTATCAAAATTCTCTAAAACCATAACTTGAAAACTGATAAAAGGATGACATGTACATAAAACAGCAGCTTTAACAATATTACAAACAATAATAATAAAAAAAGACAACGAGTACTTGGTATCGAAATCACAGGTATCACAGATTTCTTCACAATATTTTGCCACGCGCTTCTGAACAAGTTTTAAACATTTATGCATACGGCTCCAGCCAATATATCTTAATAACCATAAACATTCCACACGTTTTTCTTTTCTTTGAGGGCATTGACGGTCACAACCACATCAACAAGATGCAAAACAAAAAGGGGTGATAAAAACCAAGGAGATACATCGAGAAAATCAGTGACTCAGTTTTTCTGTTTCAATACAAAGGTAAACAAGAATGTCAAACATTAAGTACAGCTCCAGCTATTCACAACCAAAGTTGACTTTGTTATATTTTTAATCTTGCTGTGTGTGTTGTTTCTAAGGGCATTGATTCTTTGAATTAAAAAAAAAAATACTGAAATCTGAGATGTTTCTAAAGACGTCTATGCCTTGAATTCAGGAAAAATGTTGATAAAAATAAAAGAAACTTCTAGGCATTACAGATACTAGTCCAATAGCTGCAATTTCTTCAAACTCTCGAATGTAATAGCCCTGCAGAGAAATTTCGATTTCGAAAGGAAAATTTATCGAATGTAAATACTTCTATGATAAATCTAGGGCAAATCATACATTTGATTCACAGAAACAAACACACTTAGTGGATAAAGAAATTAATTCGAAATAAACCTTGGCAATAAGTAAAAGCCACCTGATTACACCACAGCACAAGGCTAATGATGCCAGGCGGCCCGGAAACATGGAGGGGGGGGGGGGAGGAGTTAGGGGGGGGGGTATCCAAGCATTACGAGCACTCGGGTGAGCAATCTGCAAACCCTCTTTGCAGGCAATAATAAGACAAGGAAATAGACTGCCCTCTAGTAATGCGACAAAGCGTCACAGTCTCCGTGAACTAGTAACCCTTAGCAATCGCATTTAGCCAGATGTTAAAGTAACTCCAGACACCGCAGTTTTAACACAAAGCGCCAGGGATCAAATAAACTGAAGTTTTTTTTACCATCTTTTTTATCTTCTACAAAGCAGTCGGAAGCTGTAAACAGTTACAGGAGCTCTCTATTATCTTGTGAATTATGTAACTAGTAGATTCTGCGAATTCGCGAAGTCAGTCCACACTAAGTCTTACTGCTGGGAGTACAGCATGGGCCATTTTCTCACACTTTCATATAACGTGTGCTACATTTCATTGGCCCGATTGTATTTCAATTTTTACGAAAACACTGGGCAGTTGTTGGGCAATAATCTGGATGACTTATCGCAAAAAAATTGCTATACTAGGCATGCCTAATGTTAATAAAGTAAGAAGCATTTATATGCAGATATTACAATATGATTTTTTTTTTAAATTTAACTAAAATTTCATTTCCAAAAAGAAAAAAAAAACAAACAAACAAACAAAAAACGAGCATATCAAACAAACCAACGTGAAATAATACACAACAAACAACAATTGTGACTCGAGTGAACTTTTACCATAACATTCTTGTTACCGTTCACGTCACAAGGTATGATAATGCTTTTTCTCTTCAGTTTTGCTTTCACTCGGAAGCACCATGCACACATTTCGTTCGTTGGATTTCACACGCTTCGCTCACCACAGTGACCTACCATGTAACCCGTTGCTCTTCTGATCTATAAATCGTCCCTGTCGACCATCGTATTGACCTTCAATGGAACTAGCGTTCATTGCATTTTCTATATTTAGCTCACTGGAAGGAATTACATACAGCTACTGTAGTTGTATCGTTCGGGTTTGCTATATAGGTCACCAGAATGAGCTACAATAAGGCTATTTCGCTTTGGGTCTGCTGAACTTTGCTTATGGGATTGAGCTACAGTGCGCGCTATTGCTCTTTCGGCTTGCTGGCTTTAGCTCGCCGAAATGAGCCGAAGAGACCGCGCTTGCGCTTATCGCCCCCGCTAAGTGTGTTATGGTGGTTGCTATGAGACAAGAACACTTCCAATTCGACGCCATGTTCGAGAGTCACCCATTTCGTCATTTCCTGTTCATCTGAAATACGTCACAGCTTCACAATGTAATAATGTACTGCTTCGCGGCTGCTTTGACATTTCTTTATGTTTGTCACATTTTACTCATCTTTTTTTACAGCAGAAAAATAGTTAAGAGCATGAAATATAATCCTTGAAAGAACCTTTAATTAGTTTACAGTCTGTACATTTCAACCCTGCATTTTAGAAGTAAAATGAAGAGGACCATCAAATTCAGCAGAACCATTACACACAATTACAATATATGAAAAAAAAAAAAAATCTGTCTGTGAAATTCAGTTTGTATTTGAAGGTGTGTAATGGGGCATAGAAAAGAAATTTAGGGACAAGAAAACAAATTTTACAGACAGATGGTAGCAAGCAGGTTGCGAATAAGTTACGCTGCTTACGTTACTCTAGTCACAAACCTTGAAGCAAATCCTGGATCATATAACCCTTGGTTGCTAAGTGTTCCCTGCGGGACGTTTTGATATCGAAGATCAGCAGTGCTTCCTTAGCAACGCCGTAACCCAAGTCAACCTAGCAAAGGAAACAGTGTTAAGAGGAACTTTTAACCAAACAATAACCCCTAAAATAGGTTTTTTGTACAATACTTTATCTGCGGTTTAATTTACAGCAGTACAAAAGTATGTGTGCAAATGTGTGCTAATTCACTTCAGGCAAAAGAAAAAGCAGCCCTCTACAGCCCGAGATATATCTACGACCATCCGAGTGCAGCTTCGAGGTCTACTGTCCCTGGACGGCCAGCCACATAAGACCTGTAAGCCGCAACCATCACTTACGTTAAAGACATGGTTGAAGTTAGCGTTATTTCCCGTGTTGATGCTCGACGTCTTGCTGATGACCGTTCCGTTAGAAAACTTCTTCGTACGCCGATGTAGGGGCCGACTGAAACAACACCCGGGCAGCCACAGTTTTGAGTATCATAACTAGAGCAGTGTGCATAGCCACCATATTCCCCATAGGTCCCCTGTCAGTTAAACACGGCCATCAAAAGTCAATCAAGAGCTGACATTTTCTAAGTCCAGTTGGTGCATTTTCCTTGGACGAACCTGGCCCATTTACAATACCGATCTGTGTTTGTTCCCCTAGAAGCCACATACCAAGTTTCATTGAAATCCTTGCAGCAGTTTTTAAGTTATCGTGTTAACAAGCTGTTGATGACAGACCGACAGACTGACACACGGTCGATCGCATATATCCCCCCGGGGAATAAGTAAATGGCATTACTTGGTTGTCTCATAAAATTTCATACACTTCTCTTGTTTTACATTTTAAAAAATAACAGGGTTTCAATGGCATCATATTAACAATAGTAATAAAGGTGACTATATCAGAAGCTGTATAAATGCAGGTCTCCAATCAACCTCAGCATTTATTTCCTTTTGATTTGCATAAAAGTGGAAAATCCACATCTTGTCTGCTTGGTTGTTTTTTGTTTTTTGTTTTTTTTTTTTGTGATCTTAATACTTTTGCGGGCCAAATGTTGGACAACGTCATTAGGCGTTTCTAAGAGAATTTTTGAAAATAAAGTATCAATAGCCTTGTAGGGTTGCCAAAAAGTGGTAGTCATATTTTAAAAACTGGCTGCTGTGAATTTTTCAAAGGCCTGTGTCTGCACCATCTCTGGCGGATCTCAAAAAAAAAATTGGACTGCGCCTAAACATTGAAAACAAAATGAATAAAATTACTTGCAGAAGAACTATTTTGGAAAACTTGAACCCTTTAACTTTCAAACCGCGACACAGGGCCTATTTTTGGAGATGTAGCAAAAAAGTGAGTTTTTAAAAGAAAGCATCACATGAAGAGCAATCGCGATTTTATCATTTTTTGAGGATCGCCAAAAAGTCATTTTTCAAGAGAGAACCACCGCTAAAAGGTAGATTTTCAAGAGAGGGCCGCCTAGTGAATATTTATACAAATCTGAAAATCTCTGCGCTGGCATCGCGCTATCTAATTGCCTAATTGTATCGCGAAAAAGCGTCAAATCTGGCAAAAATATAAACAAATGCGGTTACGTTAACGTAACGTACACAGATGACGCATTACCAACAGCGAAACACAAACAGAAAAAATACATCTTTAGGGTATAATATAATTTACTAACCTCACTATGAGATTATACTTTATCTACATTGCATAAAAATTATCACCTAGCAAACACACAGCGCAGGGATCAGACTCACTTGTCTAGCCTGAGCTTGCAGTACACATGGCCGCCGGTCGCGCCCACGCCTTTGACGAGCAACAGCTTCCCTTGCACCCAGTAGAACCGCTCCCCTGGCGCCAAACTCGACACTACCAGAACATAACAAGCGTGCACATTATATAGGCTGATGTACGACTGTTTGCAATGTGAACGCGATATAATTCATTCACAAACAAAACACATGGGTTTCGACCTTTTTCCGATATAACCAAAATTAAAAGACATTACAGTATATTTTAAAAAACAAAAGAGATATTTCTGTTTCGGTGTTTTTACGCAAAAGACCACGCTTTAATTTTCTGGTCCAGATTACACTCACTTTTAACATACCTGAACTGGCAGGGGTGATCCATTGTGTGGGAGCTCCCGAGCTGTACAATCAAACAAGACAGGAAACTGTTACACATTTCAAATTAGGAAATACGCGGCATAGGCGCACAGTACACAAACAGTCTGGAAAAAAGTACCTATTAAACTACATGAATTAAATATACCAATAGTAAATACTGTAGTTCTGTAAAGTTTAATTTTACAAACTAAAGAGCAAGTAAGTACAATGTAAGTATTTTAAAAACAAAAAAGAAAAAAAAATGTTTTTTTCACCACTTTGAAATAAATTACTTGTTAACTTTGCTACAACTTAAAATGCTATCCAGCAACATGATATGTCTGATGTACAGCGAGTCCTCGTAGCGATTGGCCGTAAATACAAAGACATGTTTTTTGACTTGGTTGTAATGGTAACAAGACAAAATCAAATGGCTTAATCCATCTTCCGGTACCCATGCATACAGTTGACCGTTCATTGATCACCGATCAGTCAGCGCCCAGACATATAAACCATCAACGTAATCAGAGCATAGCCAACTGCTCCCCACCCCCTCTACCCCATCACCAACTCCTCTGCACCACGAGTTTGTTTTGTCTACTAGCCATATCAGAAAAATTTTTCTTTTCTGCCATGGAAAGTGACCACTGGAGTGATAAATCAAACACAACCCAGGGTTAGGAGTACTGGCAAGTTCACTGCTTTTAGTCGCAGCTGACATTTAATCCAAAGGTTGCATTTTTCTCTATTTACCCCCCTCCCCTCCTCCCTCCCCAAAAAACCCGCATTATTGTGCACCCAGATGCTACAGGCATCCCCCAAGGCCACTGACAGGAGATCAACGGTTGTCAACTGAAAACACTCACTAATTTTTGTTAGCTAAGATGGCAGAATATACGAGGACCCACTAATACTTCACAGCGCTGTTTTTTTTTTTATTTTTAGATAACTGCGTTCATCCCAAAAAAAACACGCAATGTTTGGTTAAAATAAACGGCATTTCCTTTGAAACTGCAAATAGAGGGAAAGTTACTACTAGTTCCATTTAATAATTATAGTGCTTGTTTAACTGAAATTTAATAAATTCAGAAGTTATTCACATGCTGATTTCACAGACTTTTTAAAAATTGCTTTTGACTATTTTACTGAAAATTAGGTATGTTCTGCTAGTCTATGGGTTATAACATACTTGACAAAAAACACTACAGTGTAATTTGATTTTAAAAAAAACAGGTTTTTTTGTGAAAAGGTTTAGTCGTGAACCCAAAGGAATCAGTACTAAGAAGGTGATCACAGTTTATGATTAGAAGATGTTATGATATTGAGTAAAGCAGACAATGATTTTGGAACTGCTGCGCAAAGGTTAATAAGAAGGGTTTGAAGGAATAACGGAGTGCTTTTTCATGACACATTCATGAACTTTCATGATGTTGTCCTTGACGCAAGACGGACGCCAATTGTCTGCAGACTACATTCGCCTTCGATTCCACCCACCGTCTATATGTATATATATATATACATATATAAAAGGGGGGGAAGGTCCATCACACCACTCAGGGTTGAGACTTCGTAAAATTTTCAGGCGGCCCTCAGGGCGACCAACTTAAAAAAGTTAGTCGCCCGGCACAAAAATTAGTCGCCTGGCGCAATTTTTGCAAAATTTGTCTAGCCCGCCTCACATGAAAAAAAAACAACAACAACAAAATGGTGTTTAAAATAATCAACAGTATTTATCTGAAAATACTCAGAAAAAAAGTTGGTCGCCCGAGCCAAAAGTTGGTCGCCACGGGCGACCGCGAAATCTCAACCCTGCCACCCCAAGCCATTCCACCGCTAAAAGAGTTAAAACAATGAGAAGTACATTTGGCATGGCTATAGCAGTGAACATGTGGATGTTTGAAAAAATGAAAAAGTAGTATATATATTACTTTTTCTTGTTCACTGCTATAGCCACGTCAAATGTACTTCTCATTGTTTTAACTCTTTTAGCGGCGGAATGGCTTGGGGTGGTGCGATGGAACTTGCCCCCTCCCCTCACCCAAATCTCTTCCAAATTGTTAATTTCGTCATTCTGTAGTGCACCCATATCACACGCCTAAGCAATCAATCGCTTGTTCTTTAATTCAACCCTGCCCACCCCCGTTCCCTACCCCTGATGTTCCCCGTCGAATGTATTTTCCGAAACAACCTTCAAACAACATACAACACAGATGATGCACATGCACATTCCAATCTGAAACGATTATTACAAGTTCTACGAATACTCATTCATTATTATTCAACTGACGATAATTTAGAAGTTAATTTGAAATACTTCTATGAGAGTACTGAGCATCTACGTAACGAGGTTTAGGTTGTTCCTAAACAGGCATCCAGCAAAGTAAACGAGTATAAGAAACAGAAACAGTTCTAGTCTTTGTATAAGAAGTATAAAGTTTGGATAAGAAACATATTTTTTTTGCAAACAAACTTTACATAAAGGATAAAATAATTAAAAGATTTATTCTTATAGCAATGATTTATGCATTGAGATTCTTATTGTAAAGCATTCTTAAGATCAATTGCCATGCAACAATCTCGACAAGCGCAAAACATACAGCCATGACGGTTGGCCAATGAACATCAATTCCCTTATTTTTCAATTTATTTCTCAGCATTGGCGATTGACCTTAAGCACATGAAAACAGTATAACTTACAAGGCTGAATTAGCGGGGGGAGGCAGGGAGGTCTGCGAATCTCGCCTACTATCTACGCTCATGCTAGCTGGGCGGGCGGGTTGGCGTCGCACCCTTTTACCCTTACGCTGGGCCGCGTCCGACGCTGACCTTTGCATTCGCCGTGACCTTTCTGAGGAGGACGAATCGGCGGGACTCGGCGGGGCGGGTGGGAAAGACGTGTCCATGGCTGGTTGCTGGGACTGGTGGCTATTCACCGGAATGGAACTGGCCAGTCGCCCATCTTCGTCCTGTTCCTCCTGAAAACAAAAATTTACGGTATTAATCACGAGAGGAAAGTAACCTATTTTAGAATCAAATTCGGCACTACAGTATTTAAATGACTACAGTAAACAGATCACTTCAATTGTGAAGTCCTCAATTTTCTGGCAAGTCATCGACAGAACGGCCTTAACATAACCATCCAAACTGGAATGGAGTATTTTGTGCCGAAACATACTCTCTTCTGTGTATCCACGACATAAGCAGCCGGTCCAATCAAAACCGATCTGTTTATCAGCAAAGCAAAGACACATACTGTCCACTCATCACCTCCACGGCTCTGGATAAATTCTTAACATCTGAACCAAAATTCTCGACTTTCTCACACTTTTCATCAGACTTTAGCAAGATAAGCAAGCAAGAGTTTAAAATGTGTTGAATTCCCAGAAGAAAATGATTTTCCTTACAAGGGAGGGGTTTTGATATAGTCTCATATATTTTAAACTCAAACCATTGGCCCAGCCTTAGGGCGTCATCTTTGTAATCTGGTCAACTGCAACCAGCAATGCAAATGCAGAATTCGGATATATTTATATATATATGTATATGTTCGTATGTGTATGAATGTGTGTGAGCTAAGTAATCTTTATTCATTTCATCTTACAACAAATACCCTCCCTATCCAGCATGTAGCATTTTTAATAATTTTCCCTTTATCACAGACGATATTTGTAAATACAGCTACAGCGGTGCACGCACGTCCCATTGTTTGGATATGCACACAGCTAACACACGTATGATTTAATAGTGCAAAGCATGCAAAATGACTTGTGTTGTTTGCGTAACTTCCAGCACTAAAGTGGCCGCATTCATTCTATAGCCAAAAATATTCACAGTCTCTAATTCCTGCCCCCCCATAACCTCACCTAAACAGTTATCATAATATTATTTAAAGTGGGAATGCTAAAACAAATAAGAAACTACATGTTTTTCGGCAGGCTCTTCCGGAAAAGACTACCGATAATTCGGATGTGGCATAAATAAAAAAATGCTATATGTTTCTTATACCAAAGTGGAAAAATAAGTGGAACAATGTAAATTCTCATCTTTCGGAAATGGAAAACACTGGAAATTAAATTCAAATTTGGCTGTTTATTAAAATGTCGGTAGTTCAGTATTAGAGAACCTATTGAAATTTTGAATTTTTAAAAATTGTTTTATTTTTCAATTTTGTTCATGTTTCTCTAGGTTTGACACTGATTGTTCATGTCAATGTATAATTAGAACAATTTTTGCCCTTCCCTCCTTCATTGGCACGAATTAACTATCATCTAATGTAAACGGTATAGTTTAAGAATACCCGAAGGGGTCGATTATTCGGTATATCTGAATCTTTTGATAAACAATTAACTCAGTGCACTGCAACTTTGGTTAAGATGCTGGCAACGCCTGCGTGCAAGTTACGCTGGAAATCACAAAAATTTCATTTTACATATTTGAAAACAACGGTGCAAAAAAAAAATCAAATAACAATAACTTTATATTTATAACACATTGGCACAAAAATCACACGACTTTCGACTAATTTGTATTTACATATTCCTGTTCGGTTTTTATTCTGTTTTACTTCAAAAGAGTACACCAGATGTGTTTACGCAACCACTAAATTGGCCTCTGCCGAAATTGCCCCCCCCCCCCCTCCCCCGGAAGCAGCACATGTGAAAGAGGTTGTTTTTTCATAGACCCATCACATTTCACATTAAAACGGAAAGATCTGTGACACAAAAATATTTTATAGGATCTAAAAATCATCTAACAAACAAAAAAAATACTATTTATACATGCCAGAACGTAGTAATAGCATTTATAACGTGTTTTTGGCAGAGTAATGAACCTAATCACCGCGCATCCTGCTCTGTACCCCAATCTCCCCATCCCCGCCCCCCCCCCACCCTCCCAAAAGCATGCTATCTTGAAATAATGTAAATTCATTGATATTTCGACACGAGAAATTTGTTGCAGTACCCCGCCATGCGCTTTATAGAACCTTGGTATATACAACAGTGTGCAAATCTGCAAATCACTCCGCGGAATTGATAGCACCGCGGATTACTTCTAGTTTTCATGATCATACATGTCTTAAGAGTCAAAATCTGATTCTTCAAATTCCCTTTCGAACAATTAAAATGTCAAAAACTGTCGGATCTAGTTTCCCTTAAAATTTCAACGTGTAGAAAGCTATGGACTAGACAAAAGTATAGAACCACCCGATCTAATGATGACAGCAGATTACTTTCCTTCCGCAATACACTTCGATGCTCGTTATTTAAATTTGTGTCGTGAAAACCGGCTGGATAAGGTTTTGAATAGTGCTGCAAACTTAACAAAAAAAAAAAAAATGCGCGAGTCCATATTCTGTCTAGTCCATAGTTTTGTGTACATACATATTAATTGATGAAGAAATTCTTAAGGAAATTCACCATCAACAGAATACTCACAATGGTCCAACACATCCGCATGTAATTCTGATTCAAGCAAATTAACAAATCTTATGCAACTATATACACGTGACTATTGACACTCACTAAGCCATTTAACTTAAAGAGCTGCAAAATAACACAAGAATGAAATAATGGATATGGTGGTATGCGGTAGTGGAATATCATTCAAGTAAACGGCAAACAAAATCTAGCTATTTACATTTTTTTTTTGTAAAACCAGTACCAGCAGTTATTCCTGTGAATATAAACAAAACTTAGAAAATATGTGAGTTAAATAAAGGATTGGAAAACCAAACATATGTGAAACATTTTTCGGTAATAAGCGTGTTCACAATTCCGATTCGACCAGTCATAAGGCAGCAGTTATTCACTCCACAACTCTACACCCATTTTCAGGTGATACAAAGAGGAAAGTAACAAAATTGTAATTTCTTATAAAACAGGCCATCAATTTCACTCTCGAAACATATTTTATTTACCATTTTCAGAACTGTCTGTCTACTAAAAAGGTACACAGCCAAAAAGTAAAGAAATAAATGGCCAGTCTGTTGGACTTTTCTCACTGACGGCCACGTATTATTATATCTCTTGTCCCGACATGGCCGACGGAATTGCGAACGGGCTCGCACAAACAGTACTCACTTTAACTGACATCTTTTGTGACTTTTCAGAATCAGGCGCCCTGCTTCTTGCAACAGGCGAATGTGTTGTCGTTTTGCCCTCCCGCCGGGGGGATGTTTTTTCAAGTCCAGGCACGTTTACTTCCGGTGGAGCCCATCCCGCCCGACTATTACTCAAATCCGTTTGTTCTACAGCGTTTGGAACTAAAAACTGACGACACAAACATAATCCAAATCATTAAATTGTCATGAAATTAAATACATGCTTAGATATGACTAAAATTAATAGGCACAGGTCATGGTAGAGAGCACAGCCCCAACCGGAATCCAAAATGGCCGCCACTGCCACCTTAAAATTGGGCCGAAATAATAAAAATAACATGCATCAACCAAATATGGTAGGTCATCTATATATTACATATCATGGGAAACGGGTTATCAAGTGGGAGTAACAGCTGATGGGCGGACGGACAACACCCAAACCCAAAGTCCTCGTCCGGTGGTTAATCAGCATTAAAACATAGTAAACTAAGAGACGTGGGAGAGCGGAAATTTGTACAATGCATCATCGGTACATTCTCGGTGCCACAGCGAGAAATTTGCAACTCAGGATCCAAAATGTATTGGCTTGCCAAACAAAAAAAAAAACAAAAACAAAACAAAACAAAACAAAAAAAAAAAAAAACAAAAAAAAAAAACAAAACAAAGGGCCACCAGCGGAAAGAACATTGTGCCCGGCATAGATAACGTTCGCTGCCATACCGGATATACGTCGATATTTTCGATCATACTTGGGACGTCATTTTTCTTCGTCACTGTCATTTTTTACACATCCGATAAAATCTGACACACATAAATCTGAAGCCTTCATTTTATTTTCAAGCACTTTCAAGTCTTTGCTTGAAAATAGGCATGTTTTAAGGGCAGGCGCAGCTCAAACCGATATCTGTTGACCTGATAGACTGCCCGAACTGATACAAAAGGCCTCAATATCCCAAGTAATGGACATCGACTAAACCGGTATAGACTAGCACTTCAACAGAAATGTTTTCCATAGTCCCATCCATGTAGGTTATAACCAGATATATATTTTACTCTAATATTTATTTATTTCCAGAATAATGAGGGTGAACTAAATTCCATCACTATACAACATTAATCAGTGCAATAGAAGACACGTTTGAACAAGTCATAGTTCAGGCAAGCCCAAGTGCCGTTCTCCCGCCAGACGACCCTGGATCAACGGCCGTGTTTCTGTACATGAGCAGAGGATCCAGACACTCACCTGCTGCCGGCCACCGGCATCCTGGCTACTGCAGACTACTTCCGGTTCCTCAAACACTGCCGGCATCGACTCATTACCCTGTCAGATTAAACAACAGAGCATAGTGAATTTGAGTACCCTCTCCCCCTTCCTTATACACCCACACTCTATACTCACTGCCTTGAACCTTGTATCCAATTTTTTCATACCTGCGTTAATTGTTAAATTCGTTCAAGTTACGTCACAGATACATATTTTGAGTGAAATCATAGCACCGATGAAATCAATAACCACGTCGTCGTTAACTGTACAAGCCAGTTAATTACGCACCACTTTAGAATCTAACGCTTCTTTCGTTTATAACGCACACACCAATTGTATAAACCGGGTTGACGTGTAAGTTCTTCTGGAAAAAAATGGCTACGAATCCAGCTTTGAGTAAACTAAGGTTCTCATATCTATGATACTTGTTTGCATTTTAAAAATATTTTTAGTATGGTAACCTTATAATAAATAACATTTATTCATAAATTTTACATTTTATTTTTAGTACCCAGCACAATCATGCATTAGCAAGTTGGATATGTACGCACTTCCCATGTGACGTCTTCCGATATGACTTTGAAGAAGACTTGTATCCAGCCCTGCGTCGTTCTCTGCAACTCAAACCAGCTTTGTGCCTGTGAAACAAGGCAACCAGTCAAATCACTGCCTTAAATTAGTACAATAGCACAAGCAAATGAGTGCTGAGTAATGGCGGCATATCTTATTCCGGTGGGCTGGTTACCGTTGCACACAAGAGATTCCTGGAGGTCCTTAGTCGATTCGGTCCTTTACCGATTTGGCTCAACCGATTCGGCCCTTTGTGAAAGTCAATTCGGCATCAAATTACCAAACACATTTCAACTTCTTCTTCTTTATGTTAGAATTCACGTGGCTTATTTTAACATATAGAATTTCATAAAAAGTGATTTGATATACAGTAAATCGAACTAAAATAAATAACACACGAGGGTCAAAATCTTCTTATTCTTCTTTTTTGGAAAATTAAGATTGTTAATTTTGTTTAAACAGGTGTTATGGCAACAGATGTCATTCCCTTGAGTCTTGCATAATATTTACTACCCGTTCTCTGTCTCAGACTTAGGGGCGGCAGTTGTGTCACTTTTATATTTGCTCTTGAGATACGCTATCAAAATTACTCCGGTATTCTAGACTCCACGGCGACGGGAGTCTTCCTTACCCCTCCTCTACACACATACCTCAAACCTTATTGGCCAATTACAGAACAGCACCGGCCTCCCCCACTTTCTGCTTAGAGCAATTAATTCAGAACTTTGCTAGCTGCGCTTGCGTTTACACAAAAAAACTGCTCTCAAATTTCACCCCCCACCCCATTGCTGTTCGCGTATCTAAATAAACTATATGCTCGCTGTTTCTAAATAATTATAGATGTATACCTGTGTACATGTAGTTGTGTGTAGACATATCAAACTATTGTAATGTAAATCGTTTTAACTGAGTACGATTTTATATGAAATAAAATCAATTTATCCCAACCCGTTGTTTGTATTTGTAAGGTTCTCAAAGCTAGAGACGCTACAAGGACTGCATGAGCACGCTATATATTTAAAACCAATGGTTTAATTTCATTTATATCTCATAATACACAACATTTTACACACTACAGATCTGAACACTGCAAAATACATGTAAACATCTGATGTTCGGTTAACATAAAATGCAATAAAATGTCCTATTGTCTAATATTACCGCTTGAAACGGAGATACACCACATTTTACACACCACAAATCTTAAAATACCTTAATTTTTTGTACTCTCCTCAAGTAATGCATGTTTTCCCAAGCTCTTGATCAAAACTAATATCTGTAACTTTGATAAAAAATAAACTATAACATAAATTAAAAATAAGCCTAAATTATCACTTTTCCCGTCAGTAGCCTACTCACTTACTCAACAATTTATTTATTTTGGACCGTAAATACGCCCAACAGCCTTGAGAAGTTTTGAAGCGGATCTGGTGCCATTCTTGTATTCTTCCCTTAGATTAGAGATCTAAATCTGGATCTAAATTGCATTTCGCAGCCTGGGATGTAATAAGCCGTTTGTTATGATTTTGCACATCAGTCGAAATACTTAATTTCAATTTAAGGTCTACAGATTGCATTTCACACACCGGAGATTTATCCATAAACTGCAATTTTGAACATCACACGTAAAAACTGATTGCAGTTGAAGGCAGACTCATTGTCTTTTATTTATCGGAGATCCCACATTTAAATATGTGAATTGTTCAGCTGTACTTTTCATCACAACATAAAAGCCTTTATCTGACCTCTTTTATAATCAGAATAGACTCAAGTTAATGTTTACCTCAACCCCCCCTTAAAAATAATAATAATAATAATAAAACGTGGTGCCGAATCAACCAAAAAGGGCCGAATCGGTAAAGGGCCGAACCAAGGATGTGGTGCCCAATCATACAAAAACGACCGAATCGGTTAAGGGCCGAATCATCCAAACCCCTTTCTGGAAGCACCTAATTGCTTATTTTGCAATATTAGTTCAACGCTAACTCACGTTGGGTAACAACACACACAAAATACTAAAAACTATCACAAGATTGTAATGAGATTTTACGCACTAAAATAATACAAGATCCAGCTTGGACTAAACATTGAAGAGAAACATCGCAGTTACCTACAAGAAAAAATCGGTACAAATTGCTGGCGTACCTTGTTGTCCACGCTAAATTTCTTGAGATCCTCTAGTGTAAAGGTGACTACGCCCAGGAAGTCTTTCTGGAAGAAGGCATCTTTGTCCCAGACCGTCTGCAAATGCCCGGAATAATCAGGCTATAATGTGCATTTTGACGATAGTGACAATGTCGATTTAAAAGTACACTGCGCGACCTGCTGATATCTTTCGATCTCTGTTTAATTTATATATACTTTTTGCATGGCTATATCAAGTGACGAAATTTATTCAAGCCCTACATAAAAAATAACCTGTCACTTTCTTTCCATTTATTCATAACATAACATAACATCTTGCTTGTGTAGCGCTCTTTCACCCATCAAAAGACAAAAGTTTGGACGGCAGAGATACACAATCGTAGTTGCAAGGGTGGCGAGTTCCAAATTCTTGGGCCACACACAGACAAAAAAAAAGCTCGGCCACCAGCTTTTAAGCGTGTTTTAGGCATTTCGAGAAGTTTGTCGTTGGACCTGAGAATACGTGCGCTTGATTTGAGATCTAGGAGATCTCTAAGATAACCAGGTTCGTTCCTGTGTAGGACTTTATGCACGAGCAGTGCAACTTTATAATCTATGCTCTATTTGACTGGTAACCAATGTAAGGATTTGCGCACATTGCTGACGTGATCGCATTTGCTAAGCCACGTAATTAGGCAAACACAGGCGTTTTGGACTTAATTAGATTGTAATTTAGAAGTAAGTTCTTGACTTATGCCAACGAGCAAACAGTTGGAGTAATCCAACCTCTAGATGATCAGCGACTTCTGAAGTATTTTCATTGCATCATCAGGGAGCACATGACGCATACACGTAGCTTTCGAATCCACAAGTACGAAGTTTGATAAGGTGTAGAACAGGACTTCTCATAGTCAGCCCTTGATCTATTAAATGGCCGTTTTTGATACAAGGACAGTTTTAATTTCTCCACCAGCACTACAGCTCGAGTCGAATGGAACGTGTTTCAGTTGACGTTGTGAGAAAATGATTAATTCAGTTTAAATTTGATATAGTTTTAGATGATTATTAAACATCCATTTCGAGATCGCTTTAAGACACTGATCGAAATCTAGTTTTGTAAACCATATTAATTTGGTGTGTTTAGGGCTTACTGATTTATAAAGTTGACTGTCGTCAGCGAAGAAATGATAGCGAATATTGAGTAGGGAGATGATAGTTCCAAGCTCTTTCGTGTAACATGTGTATTCCCATGGGCCTAGATTCGATCCATGAGGGACTCCAGTCGTAAGTGGAACCGGAGACGATCATGTATTTATTCATTTTTTTAAACGATTAAGAACATTTGACCAAGAAACTGAAATTCCTGGTACCTGATTAATTTTCACTTACGATTTCCAGTGTTTCTTCGGGTTTAGGAAGTTGTAAAGTAACCCACTCATCCCAGACTGGGTTCAAAGTTTTCTTCTTAGTATTTGTAGTAAATTTTCTCTCACCGTTTACTTTGACATTGCAGTACGGGTCACTTAAACCTACAAGAAAAAGACGCAATCATAACGTCACAGCAACACACTACGCTTCCTTTGCATTGATATATATGCACATAACATTAAACTTTTTAATATGCCATCCCCTTTATAATACACTTTTTGGGGCCGTGTACAATGTTACAGAAATGTTCACTAATGATATGAGAATATCAGAATGAACGACAGAGTGACATCGAGTACAATACGTTGGGCTATTAGTGGATATTCACAAATCCCGTGTTCACTAACGGAGGTTGGTTGCTACTACAGAATCCAACACCCCTAGGAAAATGGAGCAGTTTCAAGTACGGCACTGAGTAAAACCCTCACAAGCTTTTCTCGCATCCATAAACCGTCAATGCAGGGAGGTTAGGAAAGTAGATTACAGAAAAAAGCAAAACAAAAATGTTACATTAGATTTTCCATCTGAATTGACAGTCACTTCCCTTGGAGAAAACGTTAAAATTAGCAAATTCAGTAACTGAAACAAAGAATTAAAATGTTTGGGGCGGCAGTGGTTCTGCTTTCTACAAAGTAAACCCAAGGAGAAGGCATTTTTTCTCCTCCAAGAAATACCGTTAAATATTAACAAAAGTTAACATTAGAAAAGTCGTTGCTGGGGTGGAAACTAACCGTTGCTATCGGCAGCCACCAGATCTTTGGCTTGTGCGATGTTCAACTCTATAATCCCTCCTCCAGTCGCAAGAATGTTTTTCACCGCTGAACTGCGCTTAGCTACTAATTTCTGTTTCTGGAACCAAGACCGTTGGCATTTAACACTTCTTTACTTAAATGTAAAACATCAAATTATCCTCTTCTCGGAAATGTAAATCTTTGGCAATCTAAACTGAGTTCATTCGATCAAAGATGCGGTTAACAATCAAGTGCGAACAGTCTTTCAGATGCTGCAGTGATGCAAATCATGCTTTATTTGTGGAAGAAAGCAAAACTAAAATCCACTTAAAGGTAGTAACACAATCATGGTTATTTCTTCGCTTGTTTGCCCATATCGGAAATGCGTACACTGAACAACGCCACATTACCTTTAAAAATCAGTAAAACTTACTGATGACTGATTTTTTCAAAAGTACACAAGACGCCATTTAAATATATCGGTATCTTATTCCCATGGATTACATGAACAAAGAAGCATATCGCCAACACCTTTGCAAATTAAATCACATACAACGACACATAACGATAAAGAAGCGGAAACTTAAAATAGAACTCAGCAGACAACTACATTAAAGCGTTAATACTCAACCCACCCGCGTGAATACTCAACCACTACCCAATAAGTACCAGAAAAGATGGTTGACTAATAGTACTGATAAACTATCCTATACACTATCCTGAAAGCATTCGATGAGTGATCATATTTATTAATCAGTTCTTTACCCATAGCAACAGTCAATTATAATTACTCAAATTTACCTAAGAACCATCTAATGAGGAGCTAGTGCAAAGCACTTGCGCTAGTTGTGTGATACATCGCGCATTGCTGTGTTGAAAAATACACCGCTATGGTATTATGTGTTGTACGGAGTACACAGCCATTTTATGTGAATATGCTTCACCTCTGTCACCACATACGTGCAAAAACAAGGATGGTGGGTCATTTTTAGATATGGAAACTCACACATCCCGCTAGCAAAATGATGCTGTTACCAAAAATAATTAAAGCAACCTAATTAATCCCAAAGAAATTTAAAAAAAAACACACAGAAAACAAAACAGTACGAGAAGTGTCATCAAACATATACGACCAACGTACCGTGTGGATTTCATTTACAATAAATGAAACTTAGGAGATGAATTAATGGAACATAATGTAAATATCAAAAGCAAGCGAATAATTCCAGTCTGCTGATGTACTACATAATGTAAATATCAAAAGCAAGCGAATAATTCCAGTCTGCCGATGTACTACAATGCAGCAGATTAGGATTTTAACGTTTCATCATTTGTTTTGGTTCGGTAAATTCACACTTAAGTCCAGTTAATAAAAAGCTGTTAACAAAAATCGATTGGTTAAGTCTCACTCATGTATGTTGTGAAGCATAACTGAAATACGCATTTGTTCTTCAGCCATAAGAAGAGTGCAATATGTATTCCCCATTGTACAAATCTACGTACATAACTCAACATCCCACATGCGAAAATAATGTGGGATGAGGCGAGTCCATCGCCCGTGCGAGCTAGGGAATCGTGCATATACGGCGAAACCGCTTGCACCTATCAAGTACAGTGAAAAGTACAGTGAATGATTTATTAAGACAAACTGTTTCCAAAAGATAATGCTATGGGATTGGAAATACTTGTCAGTACGTATACTTAGCGCGTTTCTTACCGCCATTCGCATAAGATGCCCAGGTTTTCATACCCCAGGTTTTTTACCCCTGAATCGAAATCTTTTTTCGCTGATTCACAAAGCAGACGATTTGATTTGAATAGTGATCGCTCCGACGGCTGGAGAAAACTACATTCTACGTAATCCACGATGCTTCCAGTCATTAAAACAAACATCTACAGCCCTCACATATTAGCTCAAAAACTATCCAAAGAGAAACTATGTATAAAGTGATGTCAAGGAAAATATTTCATCCCGTCCCTGAAAAGGACGCACACATAATTTTTTTCATACGTGTAACACTTTTATGACTCACACTTCTATGAGTAACACTTTTACTTAAATTTTTTTCGTAATTTCCAATAACAAAAACACATAGCCAAAATCAAGTAATGCAGCTTTGAATACTGTTTTTTGTGATATAAATGCATATCTGTTTTCTCTTTGGAACACTTTTGAACCAGCTTTTTTAGACACTACTTACTTCATCGCTGTTATTATTTTGCTGTGGATTTAGTTCTTGATCTTGTGTCTTTCAAAACAATTCATGCGGACATTGACGGTTAAATAATAAAGTGATTAGATCTAGGTTGGTTAAATCAAACACAATGAATATAAGACTTTATTATAAACAATATCCGTTAAACATATATACATACATGTAAAATAAACATACGTTACACTGAAATTAACATGTCTGGAAGGCAGACATACAAATTATGACAAAAATAAGCATAATATGTAATCAAACAGAAAATCAATGTATGTTGAAGATGTCTAGAATTAGCGGATCTGCAGACTCGCTGGCAATTTCACAGAAGCTGTAGATCCGCTGATCCACTTGACGTATCTACAGATTCACCGAAATTTTCAGAGGATCTCATAGATCAGTTGGTTCTGAACTATGAAAATACTAAAAATCTCCTGCAATGTGAAGGATTAATGCTGGGTATAAATGTAACGTTTTAATGCATTTTTATTTTAATGTGGTTGTGAATACTCAACCAGCGTTAAAAATTTCACGATGGAAAAATGCTTTATTGGTTGGAGAATGCAAAAATGAAATCTGCTTAAAGGTAGTGACACATTCATGGTTATTTCTTAGTTGTTCAGGCATATCGGAAATGCGTACACTGAACAACGCCAGATTATCTTTAAAAATCAGTAAATTTATTGAGGATTGGTTTTTTTCAGAAGTACACAAGACGCCATTTAAATGTATCGGTATCTTATTCCCATGGATTACATGAATAAAGAAGCATATCACCAACACCCTTGCAAATTAAATCATATACAACGGCACATTACGATAAAGAAATGGAAACTTGAAATAGAGCTCAGCAGACAACTACTCTAAAGCGTTAATACTCAACCAACAGGCGTTAATACTCAAAAACTACCCAATAAGTACCACAAAAGATGGTTGATTAATAGTTGCATTAGTACCCATAAACTATCCATACACTATCCTAAAAGAATTTGATGAGTGGTTACATTCACCAATCACTACTTTACCTATGGCAGTACTTTACCGTACTCAAATTTACATAACAGATTCTAAAAAGGATCTAAGTGAAAATCACTACCGCTAGCCATGTGATACACTACGCACTACTACGTTGAAAGATACACAGCTCTTTTTGAGGGAACCCTCATTCGACGACACACATTATGGTTTTATGTGTTGTACGGAGTACACAGCCCTTTTATATGAATATGTTTCACTTCCATCACCGCATTACGTGCAAAAATAAAGTCATATGGTGGGTCATATGAGTCATTTTATTTTCAGATGCGGGAATTCACACATCCGCCAGCAAAATGATGCTGTTACAAAAAATAATTAAATCTTAATGCAAGATATGCAGGTAGTAGCAGATTACATCCCAAAGAATGAAAACACAATACAATAAGTGTCAATGAAAATGCACGATAAACGTGCCGTGGATTTCATTTACATTAAATGAAACTTAGGATGTGGATAAATAGAACATAATGTAAATATCAAAAGCAAGCAAATGATTTAAGTCTGCCGATGTACTACATTGCAGCAAAGAAGGGTTCTGACGTCTTATTATTTGTTTTGGTTCAGTAAATTCATACTTAAGTCCAGTTAATAAAAAGCGTTCACTCGACTGGTTAAGTCTCACTCACATACATGTTGTGAAGCATCACTGAAATACGTATTTGTTCTTTAGCCATAAGAAGAGTGCAATATATATTCCCCATTGTACAAATCTACGTACATAACTGAACATCCCACATGCGAAAATAATGTGGGATGAGGCGAGTCTATCGCCCGTGCGAGCTAGGGAATCGTGCATATACGGCGAAACCGCTTGCACCTATCAAGTACAGTGAAAAGTACAGTGAATGATTTGTTAAGACAAACTGTTTCCAAAAGATAATGCTCTGGGAATGGAAATACTTGTCAGCAAGTATACTTAGCGCGTTCCTCACCGCCATTCGTGTAAGATGCCCAGGTTTTCATACTCCCGATTTCTACCCCACAATCACAATCTTTAGTCGCTGATTCACAAAGCAGACGATTCGATTTGAATAGTGATCGCTCTGACGGCTGAAGAAAACTACATTCTGCGTAACAACACGATGCTTCTAGCTATTACAATAAACATCTACAGCCCTCACATATTGGCTCAAAAACTATCCAAAGAGAAACTTAGCATCAAGTGATGTCAAGGAAAATATTTCATCGCGGTCCTGAAAAGGCCGCACACATAATTTTTTCATACGACTAACACTTTTATGTGTAATACTTTTACGAGTAAACTTTTGTGACAAACACTTTTAACAGTAACACTTTCATGAGTAATACCATTATGATTAACATTTTGCTCGAATTTTTTTCGCAATCTGCGATAAAAAGGAGATGTTCTCATAACAAAAACACATAGCCAAAATCAAGTAACACAGTTATGAATACTGTTTTTCTGTGATATAAATACATGCCTTTTTTCTCTTTGGAACACTTTTAAACCACCTTTTTAGGCACTACTTACTTCATCGCTGTTATTATTTTGCTGTGGATTTAGTTCTTGATCTTGTGTCTTTCAAAATGATACATGCGGACAATGACGGTTAAATAATAGTGATTAAATCTAGGATGGTTAAATCAAACATACTGTATTATAAACAGTATCGGTAAAACATATAGGCATATATAAAAATAAACATAAGTTACACTGAAATTAACATTTCTGGAAGGCGTACACACAAATTAACGACAAAAATAAGCATAATGTGTGATCTAAATTCAATGGATTCTAAGCTTGAGACTACGAAAATGTTGAAGCGGATGTTTAAAATTGGCGGATCTCTAGATTCAATGATCATTTCAGAGAATTTGTAGATTCGCTGGTTCATTTAGTGTATCGACAGAGTCACTGAAATTTTCAGCGGATCTCACAGATCCGTTGATTTTGGGCTATATAAAATACTACAAATCCCCTAAAATGTGAAGGATTACTGTTGGGTATAAATGTAATGGTTTAACGCATTTTACTTAAGAATGGTTGTGAATACTCAAACAGCATCAAAGATTTGACCATTTCTGTGATCTACAATTACAGAAACTAATCTGTATTGTAATCTGTCATAATAAAGACTCGTTTTGATGATCACCGTTGTAAATAAAACCCACAGCAATTATGATAGAATTGATTCATGATAGTCACAGAGTATGAGCTGAGGGAACTACAGCAATTAGAGGTACTCAGGGGAAGTCGCACACTTCTGTAACATGCAGTGAATGAACAACTTTTTACCGTGTCTTATTCAAGAGTTGATCAGTGAAGAAAATAACAATGTCGCAAAGAGAAAATAAATGAAAATACGAATCAGTTTGAGACTCGTTTTACGGAGGAACTATTTAAACAATTCTTTTCTAAGAAGGAAGCCAAGAAGAGTGCTGTCATTCAATACAGCAGTGGCGATAACAGAAAGCGATCACAAAACTAAAATCGCTCGAAGAACCCCAAAAATATTACGTGACTTTGGAGCAATTTTTTCACGTCCTGCAAAGAGCTCGCGTTGGTCATGGCAGTCGGGACAAAACGCAAAAAGAACTTCAAAAGATGTAAGCGTAACTGCAGGTGTCACTTCAGTGCTGACACGCACTAATAAAACGAACTCTTTCATCTAATTCACAAAAGTTGCTTTGAGTGGTTGATCTCATCTGATTAAATTTGCGTATTTTGTAGTGTTGGTCAAATGTAGGAGGTTGCAAATAACGACCTAATGGTAATTTAGGCTATTTATTGGAAAAATTAATTAAGAATTAAATATTCCGTAGATCACTTGAAGTTTAATTACAAGTAATAAAGTTTTTTAGTTCTACTTTCAAGGAAAGGTGAAGGCAATAAACAGTACGAAATATTTAATTTTCAATCCTCACTTCATTATATTACTATCTCCAGAATTATTCAAAACATGGCACAGAGCCGAGTGATCAATTGTGTTGTCGGAATGGCAAAACAATACAATGAGTTGTTCAAAGCAGTCACATCAGACAGCAATTAATGTTTTTCAATCATTTCAATGGACATGACGAATTCTCTGGGCCCGGCACAAGCGGATCCGCGAGATCCGACAAAAAGCCAGTCGGTAAATACGCCAAGTGAAACAGACGAGTTGAGAAATTCTACAGATCTGCCGTAACATGTATGTGCTACAGTAAATCTGTGAAATCAGTGGCTTTATAAATTTCACTGATTTTCAGATTCCTCCAGTAACATTGCAGACACTGAACATTTGAGTGACTTTACAAAGTCATTGAGCTTAAACCGCCAAAATTTGTCAGATGCACTGAAATGAGTCTGAATAGGACAGAGTTGGGCTTCCTTGACTTTTCTTTAATATGCAATAGTTGATTTCATTTTTCGTTGTTTTAATGGAGAATTGTTTAATTGTTTAAAAAATGCTATAGATAAAAAACTTGGCTTAGACTTGACTTTTATCGCAATGAGGGCACTCGGGGCTGTGGTGGTATTAATGTGGCCTTTGTGAAATTGCAACTGTTATTTCTTCGTCAGTGTTTGCAATCCAACCATGTCGAAGTGGGGAGCATATTTCGTGACGAAAAGACTAATACCATTGCAACTCAGATATCTCCATTGCACAACAATGATAATAGAATACTGAAACGTGGCGAAAAAGAAATAAATAAAACCAGTTGAAGGTTTCAGGGGCTAAATTTCAATGTCCGTTTTTGCATATAAAATGTGAATAGGTTTCTAAAAAAAAAATGGATCAACTAGACATGCTAGTCCTCTTCTTAACCGTCCCAGACCAGTTCGCGTGACAACATGATGGGGGGGGGGCGGAATCGACCATACAAAAACACTGTATTTGTTGAAAATCCTCAAGTATATTATTAATACAATGGCAGTCCAGAGCAACTAAATGAACCTGCATTAAATAAGTGAAACCCAAACACCAAGTAAACAAAAGCTATAAACAATTGCAATTTCCACGGTCAGATCACATCCTAGAACAAGTTATTGAGTTTGAACGGTTGATATCAACAGAATAACTGTTTGTTTTTTTTTTTTTTTGTTTTTTTTTTGAAAGGTAAAATCAAAACGATAGAGCTCCATTGATTGTGGTTTACAGATTTAAACACAATAAACAATCACCAACTGAACAATAAAGTCAAATTCATTTTACTGAATCTATCAAATTTCGGAGGCTTAAAATCAGTGACTTCATGAAGTCACTAAAATTTCCTTTGACTTTACAATGTCACTGAGTGAACTACTAGCTTGATAGTGTCACTGAAATTTTCAGTGGAACACACACAGATATATATATATATATATATATATATATATATATATATATATATATATATATATATATATATATATATATATATATATATATATATATATGTTACAGCGGATCTGTAGAATCAGCGAATCTATAGGTCCGCTGGAATCAGCGGATCTATAGATTCGCTGGTCGAACCAGCGTATCTACAGATTCGCTGAAATTTTCAGCGGATCTACAGATTCGCTGATTCTACAGATCCGCTGTAACATATATATGTTACAGGGAATCTGTGAAATTAGGGATTTCATGCAATCCCTAGTGGATTCGTGTAATGACTTGCTCAATCAATTTTGATGTTTTATTGAGAATTTTCATGCTTGCAATGTAGTATTTTACCGAAAATTAATAGTAGATTTTGAATTAATATACTCAAAGCACTCGATTGCCAAACTATCATTCATGAGATACTTCAGTACCTGAATTTAGCGATATTTTTTATCCTATGTAACTTGTGTCACATTTCACGCCAAATTCTGTTATTTTGGACGGTAATGTTATAAATTCCAATTCCTTTCGATGTGAAAAGGGATACACAGTTTTGAACAACCACTAAACAGCCTTCCTGAATGGATAATTTTTCAAAATAGTTTTATAATCAATATGAGCTTATTCATTACACGAATTCCCTACGGGTTTCATGAAATCCCTAATTACATAGATTCCCTGTAACATATATATTCATAGTCCAAGCTTCATCGTCAAGATTAAAGGTTTTAATATCAAACATGGGAAGGCTAAGCCGCAAAAGGCGGTTGCTACAGTCACACTGAATACATCAGTTTCTACTCGTGTAACAAGGAAACGAGATACAACAATGTTCATCTCATAATTCACAATGTTATGCTCTACACATAACTAATGCACGCCACACAAGAGAGTGCATTCACGGCTCACACTCACAACTTTTGAGTGGCGTGGCAGCCGTGGGGAATTTAACACACAAGGGTTATACTTGGGTATGCATGGGCACAAAGTACTCAGTAGCTGATTAGGTATGCACTGGTCACGATACCAGGTGGGGCTGGGGTGACATAATGTAACTAGACCAGGACCACAAAAAAAAATAAATAAAAAAAAATAAAACTAGACACTGATTTAAAATAATTATTGTCAAGCACTTGTTTGTAGGGTGAATTTTTAACGATGTAAAGAAAGAACCACAATATTACAAACGATATCAAACTCCAAAACAAATGTAAAATATTTACAACTAATTATTAACACTGTAGAAAATATTGGTGCCACAAAAAAATGGTCTTTGAAATCAAACAAGAGTAAGGTGCTGTAAATACGCTCGTAAAATATACATAACACGGACGGAAGCCAAATACTCACAGCCTGGTTAATAAAACCCTTGTTTTTGTACGTAGTCGGGTGGTCTGTGAAAGGGTTTTGGACCGGATTAGTAGATTCTAAAAAAAAATCAAACAAAATGAAAATTAATACATAATTCCCTCCAAAGTTCAATGACAGCTAAAAATTCATCCTGAACTGTGTTTTAAGTGCTTCATGTTTAAAATATTAAATAACCTAGTCCATCTTTTACCCATGAATGCGCCAACTCGATCCCTGGCCCAAAAATGTTAAATTCTAAATATCTTCCTGTTCATTAATTCCAAATGTTCGATGTCTCGAGCGCTTAGCGTGGTTCGAGTCATACAATATCTGCTGCACTTTGTTCGCGTACTTTTTAATTTTAATTTACAACATATAAATAGGGCCACATCATCTCTGCTTCATATATTTTTTATTGCTCTTTAAATCGCTGTCTCTTAAAGTACCGCAAGACATCATATCACGCACCTGACGCTACAACTTCCGGCACGGGCCTGAAGATGGCAGACACGGTGACATTGCCCAGGTTGTTGTTCTCCACCTGGCCGACGTTGAGCAGGTTGTAGCCTAGCGTCAGGCTGCGGCGTATCACACACGGCTCGTCCTGCAATGCAGACACCAGATACGAGACAGAAGTATGACCTTCTCTCCATGCAGGAGTGGAAGGAGGATGGGGAGAGGAGAGGGAGCGTATCACAGACGGCTCGTGCTGCAGTGCAGACACCAGACACGAGACAGAAGTATGACCTTCTCTCCAGGCAGGAGTGGAAGGAGGATGGGGAGAGGAGAGGGAGTATATCGCAGTTGGCTCGTTCTACGGGGCAGACAGGAGGCGAGACACAAATATTACCCCCTATCGGTGGACGAGGAGGGGAGAGAGGAGGGGGGAGAGAGGAGGGCGTATAACATATGGTTCGTTCAACAGTTCAGACAGAAGCCGAAACACAAGTATTACCTTCTATCCAAAGGGGAGAGAGAGGGGTGGAGGGAGGTGGTGGGCTCGCCCTGTAAGGCAGACAGAACAAAGCCATACGTAACTATTACCCCTTCCATGGGCAAGAGAGGGAGAGAGCAGGAAAGCGTATTGCAGATACCTCGTCCCGCGCTTTTCCCTCAAAGAAATTCCAGGACTTTGCGAGAAAAATTTCCAGGACTTCCAAGGACTTTTTAAGACACATTTTAACCCCGTTTCAACATTTATACAACACGACAAATGCTCGAGTTCAATGGAGGGAGAGTAAGGATAGGGGTCTTTCACCACGGCTCGTCCTTCACAGGGCACATAGGAAACGAGACACAAGTATTCCCCTACGTCGGTGAACGGCCCAGATTTCAAAGCAAAGGAGACATGTACAGTGTTACATAATATATAATGTGGTAAATAATGTAAACAACAAAGTCGAGAGTACTTTTCAGTACTATGAAAATCCGCTCTTACTTTGGATAAGACAAGATGAGCCGAGCCAAGGAAGTCGTCCTCGGAGGGGCTGGCACCGTCCCAATCGTAGAGGATAAAGTACAGGATGGTGTGTGTGTAGTCACTCACGATGGCCTCGGTGCTCACGTCCCAGCGCGGGTTCTTCGTACGCTCCACATAGTGCGTTGTTTTTAACTGTACGACAACCCCCCGAAACAAAAGGCGTCACTGTATGCAAATAATGCAAACGCCACAGAAGCTACCTTACGAAATGGTCGAAATGTTTTCAAAACTCGCACTCTGTTGTTATATTCCATAGGTTATATATTATATTAGACTACTTTTTCACCAAATTATCACCTTTAATGATTATTCTCTTAAATGAAACAACATACAGTCTGTAGGTTGATTGTTATTTAGATCAATATAAGCCTTTATCGAGTATTCAAATCTTATGCACATACATTCTAGCATCAACATCAAACAATTCTAAGGTACACTAACGGCTCTATCAAATATAAACCATTTTATTATTTTTAAAAGAGAAATAAGAAAAAAAAAAAGAAATGAACCACACCTTTTTACCATTACAATAGATAACGCAGTACGGGTCGGAAAAGCCGTTTCTGTCCAAGCCAAGAAGACCCATGGCGTTGTGAACACATACGTAGAGGACCCCAGCCACTGCAGCATACAACAAACACACTCTTTACTTCATACAGTGCATATGTATGTGTGCAAGAATTAAGTTATTTCATGCCGCTATACACCAACTGGACGCTGACCACTGATTGGGTGGTATTGACTAAATGTCTTGCTGCCTAAAATACACTTAAAAGGGAAATGACTGAATTGGAAATAATTTATATTGTATTCCAAAGTGGTATACGTTTTACTATCGACGGCCTATGGTATCGCTTGCAATTCTTGTATTCACTCTCCCTGGTCTATACACGGGTTAAAACACGGCTGCTTCACTCTGTTCTTCCCCATTCGGGGCCGTGGTAATTTAAAAGATGATCTCTGTAGATATTAATCTGTCATGACGAACCACAGAGTGCATGGATTTTAAAGGATGGCTGTGTAACAACGCATTCAGGGCAGCAACACGTGAAACAAAACCCAAGAGAAAGGTTGCTGAGGTTGCTTACCGCTGTCGCTAGGTGGCGTGGTGGGCGACACCCGGTAGCCCAGAGGCGACGCGGGCATACCACCAGATTCAATAGCAGGATCAATTTGTGGAAGAGTCGAAAACGTCATCGTGACGTTCAGCTTGACAGTGGCGCCACCTAGCTTACTTTTTGAGAGCTTACTTTCTAAAGACACTTGTGCACTGAAAAAAAATCAACACAAATTACGAGGCTAAAGGACAACGAAATCAATCCCTCACTAACAACACATAATTCAATTTTCACCTCTTTCTGTCTTTCATTTCCATTTACCATGAGCTTCCTGTTGGTGATGTGAACTATTATTTCAAGGTCTATGATAAAAGATTTGATTCTTGTGAAGCAACTGGAGCAGTAGCAAGGTGACATGTATTGATTTAACTACTGTTGACGACAATTAGGAATTAAATCAAAACAGATGTGAACGCCTTTTTTAAAAGACTTTTTCTGCACTTGTGTAATTATTTTATCTATTTATTTTCAATCCCTAAAACTTCGTCTTGGCGGCGCTATTTAACAAACAAACTGGAATATATATATATATATATATATATATATATATATATATATATATATATATATATATATATATATATATATATATATATATACGCGAAGCCCGAAAGCCCGGCTGACCTGGGTTGGTGCTCCAGTGGGTGGTCGGCCAGCCTGATTTCAAACTGCGCCAGGGTCTGCAGTGTTAGCAGGAATTTGCACTTGCATTTAATCGTCAGCTGAAAGCAATAAAATAACTCCTGCAATGATAAGTTATTGCACAACGTGCGGTGAAGATATATCCTCTCAATGTCCTTTTTAGTTTCTGCAAATTAAAGTGTGCCGATAAACTTAGCGTGATTTTATAGCGCTGCGCATTAACTAGCACTTACTAAGCACTTTTTATGGTGATTTCACCTCACATCCAAACGCATGCAAATGTCAATTTAAACAATCACTGGACATAATGTGTAAATTGCATATCACCTATAAAACCTTCATTTAGCTTAAGCAGAAGACAACTGCCCAATTTCCGTCGTCACAACGAAACCGATGCAACGTCATG